>JAKSZT010053813.1:1054151-1108825 GCA_026826555.1 Tolypeutes matacus
TAATATAATATAATATAATATAATATAATATAATATAATATAATATAATATTCCTTGTCACTTATCATTTCTTCTTGGGAAAAACTCTGCTGTTTAATCAATGATGTGGAGCAAAAATTTGAGAGGAAATGGGAAACATAACTAATATATTCTAAAGAAATTTAAAAGAATGAAAGCCAGAGACCTAGGATTTTGGTGCTATTTTTCACAATCGATAAGTATTTATTTGTCGAATATTGTAAACATGACAGGAAGTTTGGAAAATCCACTGATTAGTTCATGGATTTGTAAAAAACAACTTGTTAACTCAGATCTAAATGTGAAATATTTTTTCCCTTTGACTACATGGTCTGGTTTAGTTATCACAGGGTGAGGTGGTCTGGTCACATATTATATGACTTCTAAGATCTTGGGGTAACTGACCCTTGTCCCAGTTCTGCAGCACAGAGCTCAGGAATATATTTGGATCTGGCCATGTTAATCTAGAAAGGCTGAGAGTGGTGGATGAAATGTTAGTTCATATTTGCTTGTATGCTAGTGAGGATATTGTGCCTTCTATAACTTTAAGCTTAGTAAGGTGCATCTGGCCCAGGTGAGTTGATCTTTGGCAGTTATCCCTGGGCGCTAATCCAGAACAGAAGGTATGATGGGGTTACATTAAGCCTATCAGGCATAGACACAAAAAGCAAAAGTGATATGGCGGGCTTGACCTCAGAAGACCTCAACTCTAATTTAGACAGTGCCAATTATGAGCCATGGGTTAGTAGTAAATTTACATAATTACTCTGAGTGTCATTCCTTCCTGAACCTCACATATTGGGAGTAATAAATGAAATGACATATTTGAAAGTATCTGGTTACTTAAAAAGTTTAAAGAAAAGTAGATATGAAAGACAGAAGATAAGTCTCTACACAGTAGCATTCAACAAAAACAAATCACTATCATTGCATCTTTTCAGTCATGTGTACAGATACAAGATAAAGCTTATAACCAATATTTGCTTTATGAAATATTAATCATTTACTTACCCAAGTCATATGTGAGAACAATCAACTCAAGACAAACTTGCAACATTAGAGACCAGGCTAAATTTCTCTTTCACTCCCACTTCAAATTCCAGTCTTCTCCCTGCTCATGACAAATGACTGTGGAATTCTGTCACCATTTTCATCTTTTACACACAGATGTGAGTTCCTGTTTTTAAAAGCTAAATACACTCTATCCCTTTACCATAGATTATGTCCATATGGGTGATGGCTCAAAGCCTGCTCTTCTCTTACTCTCCTTTGTTAACCTATCTTTCAGACAATGGTTCTCAGAGACTGCTCACTTTCCTCAGTTCAGATCAGTGAGGTCATATACTGTTCATCCTTCAGTGCCTGGCTTGCTTCACTCATTGAGGGTGGTGGGCCACACTAGTGGGAGATGTTTGTGTGGGATGTGGTGGGAGGTGTGGGAGGTGGGCAACATGGGAATCCCAGTGGGTTCCGTGTAATATTTTGGGTATCTAAGCACCTCTTAAAATATATTTATATATATACATAAATAACATTTTTGTAAGCAAATGCACATATATGCATATACATTTATATATCATTTTGCAAATGTTTGTATGTATTGTGAAAATTTTGATTTTTACCCACAATAAAAAAAAAAAAAAAAAAAAAAAAAAACTAAATACAAAGAATAAGCTCATGGAGTTAAAACTTAGAGTATAGGTTACTAGGATATAGAATGAGGGTTGAGAAGGGGTACTTATGCTTAATGTATATAGCAGTTTTAATTAGCTTGACTGTAAAAATGTAGAAATGGATAGAGCTGATGGTAACATCTTATAGTGAGTGGTAACACAGCTGGTTTATAAATGGGATAGTGGCTGAAATGGGTAGTCTAAGGATGTGAATGTCAATGGAAAGAAAACCAGAGAATAATCTAGGGACTGAATAACAAAGTGAACCCAGAGGTGGATGAGGATTGTGGTTAATAGCACAAATACAAGAATGTTCTTCTATGAACTAGAACAAATGTATGTCACTATTACAAGGTAGTAAGTCTATGGAGAATGTAATATTCTTGCATCAATGTCAAAGAAATATTGTGTTAATAATAGGGGGGTATGGGAAAAATATACCCAATGTACACTGCAGACCAGGGATTCTTAACTTTTTTTGTTCCACAGACCCCTTTGCCAGTCAGGTGAAAACCACAGACCCCTTACTAAGTCTACACTATACTGTGTATTATTTGATAAATACATCACACGTGCACAAAAAGGTCCCCACAAGAATAATGTGGTTTTTTTTTTTAATTTCAATTCAAGCTCAAGAATTCCTTGTTAAGAACCCATGCTGTGGTAATAGTTTGATGCTGTTATCTCATGATCTGTAACAAATATTCCACAACCATGTAATGTGTGGAGGGGTGTTGTGTAGAAATTTGCATGATTCCTTTGTAAGTTCACAATTTCTCTAATAATATATGTATAAACAGATGTGGACCTACTGAAAATGTGTATTTTAATACTACTGTCATCAAATTGTAAATTTTTTTATGCCTCTTTTCTTTTTTTTTTTTTTTTTAAAATTAAATCAAGTCTAATAGGAAAAAATTTATTGCAAATACAGTGACTTTCATATCACAATAGTACATTCAGAAGTTCAGATAAACCCAATATCATAATTTATGTATATTTTGGATATAAAAGTATACTTTCTTTATACATACATATATATAATACAGTTTCCAGTGTGAGGACATTTCAATGAGGAGAAGAATGCATTCACAATAAATAGCACTGTACCCGAGTCCACCATCCTCAGCACCATCCAACATCCACACGTGGCAAGCAGTCCCTAAGAAAGGGGATGCCCCCCCTTATGGCTGAGGTGACAGTTTGGAATAGACTAGCATCAATGCCTCTTTTCTTTTTCTTCAATAAAATATCTATCCAAAAAGGACATGGAAATTAACATCATTATATATTAATCTGTTCTGTGGTTTTCCATAATATGTGTATATCACATATTAATAAAATCATGTGTCTTGTTAGCGGATATTTTTGTTGTTTTAATTTTCACTCTTATGACCAATGTTGTTATATATGCACACATGTAAATAAATATATATATATTCTTTATATATGTCCTTTTGTGCATGTCTGAGGATTTCTCCAGATTAAAAATGGACAACAAGAAGTACAGAGTCACAGGATATAGATATTTTAAAAGTAAACAGAGACTGACAAATTCATTCCAAAGTGTCTGTACCAAATTACACTCATTCCAACAATGTATCAAAGCTACCAATTTCTTCCCATCTGTACGTGCATCAAAGCATTAAAGTTTTTAGTTTTTCTAGTCTGATTGGCAAAATAAATAGAAACTTCTTGCTGCCTTGTAAGCATTTGTCTCATTGACTGATGAGTTTAACTTATGCTATTTTGTTTATTGACTTCTTAAGTGAACTTCTTGTTCATATCCATAGCTCATATTACTCAAAGGTTATTTATCTTTCTTTTAAAATAGATTTGTTGATTTTCTTTATGTATTCTGATGCAAACGTTTTGTCTATAATAGGTATTACTCTCACTACTACTCTCTTTTTGTGTACTACTCTCTTTTTGTGTTAGCTAGAAGCAAAATTAATGCTTGGCAAAGTTGTGAAAGGGGTACACTGAATGGAACTCTTCTCTCTTTTTAAAATGTCTTTTCTGGTTTAGTAGAAGAAGTGCATAAAAAGCATTGCACATGTTTGCCAGTGCACAAATTATAGAAAATGCCAGACATGGCACTTTGTGATTCAGATCTCTTAGCCTCAAATTTGTGATGTGCTGGTACCATTTACAAGAGTGTGAAGAATGTAAGCATTTAAATTTCTGCTCTTCCTTAAAATCTAAGAGTGGAAATCATAATGTGTTTTCTGTTCAAACTCGTTTAAAGAATATTGAATTGTTTATGACAACATTCACAGCACACAAATAAATTGCAGTAATGTGGTTTTGAAAAGCGCTGAAGTCTTAGAAAAGTGATAGGCCTTTAAATTGTTCTCATTTCCTAAGTGTGTTGATGAAAGGAGTTCATTGGAATTTTCTAAATGGACTTTTGACATAAAATACATAGAATTTTTTTCCAAATTACAACCTGCAAATGGAACTGGTAAGATGAAAGGTCCTGTGCAGAAGCACTCCATCAATGAAAACTAGCTCTTAGTCCAAGTGATTACCAATACTTCCTCTGCTTCCAAATGCTCCATGATACTCTAAAGCACTCAGATTCTGTTGTCCCACTCCTAAAGATTCCATCTCAGTAGCTCAAGTTTGGGACGAAACATCTGCCTTTGCAAAAATAAAAAGCTCTGACTCCAGTCAAGGTTTCTTCCCCAAATATCTAACCAGCTTACCTTCTGGTTCTTGCCTTATGATTTCTCTATTGGTCAATGAAAGCAATGGATGCATAATTAAATGCCTCACTTCCACCCAGATCTATCGTTTCTCCTAACTCTCCTATAAAAAGCCTTGTCTTTTTCCAGTAATTCAGTCTCAAAATCTTGGATCATTCTGTCTTTCCTTTTAATGATAGAATTTAATTGCGTTAACAAACAACTTCAAGGCCTATCTCTCAGGGAGCCTCCTAGAGGAACTCTTTCATCATTCCCCAAGTCAGAAGGTAAACCCACAAGAGCAGGAACTGTGTCTGATTTGGTTTCCAGTTAGACAGGTGGACCGTCAGAATGCAGCAACAAGCGTTTCTATCTCTGTCTTAGCCATATGGTTCTTATACGCTCTTCAAAACCACAATGAAAACAGGAACATACCAGGCCAGTTTTTAATAATAATCACATTTCTTTATTGTCATCAATCCTAGAAAAGCAAAGGTGAGCCCTTGCATTCTGGGGTTGAAGAAGTAATGTTGAGGTAATGTCTGAACAAGTGACTTCAGCTTTAAGGGTGGGCCTGAATGGTAATCCGGTTCTCTTCACCAATGATTGGTTTGGGGATAAGCAGTTCTGGTCAATGAGACATGAGGGGCTGTTTGAGGGAGGCTTCTGATAAGACTTTTGTAGACAACAGCCAGGTTCCCAGTCCTGGACCCCAACTGGGACGTCCATGAACAAGCATGGAGAACCACTTTGCTACCTTATGATCTTAAAACCAAGAAGGAGGACTGATTTAAGATAACAGCGAGGCTGTGGATGATGGATTCGAGGGACAGAAAGCATCTGGGTCCCAGATGTCATCACTGAACTTTGAAGTCCAACCTGCCTCTGGACTTCCTATTGTGTGAAAAATAACATCTCTTATGTTTACACAGTTTAAACAGAGTTTCTGTCACCTGGTGAACACATCTTATCTGAAAAAAAAAGTGAGTGTATTCCTTTAGAACTAAAAGTTTGGTCAGTTGCTGGGCTTTAGAAGGATATGAAGGGAAACGACTGAGATTCCTTTCCAGAGAAAGACACTATCCTGTAACAAACCCTTAAGGATCTGCTCAAGCTGACTGCCCCATTTTGCTTGGGACACTTATCACTTTTTATGTGTGATTTAGGAAGGAGTGTAGGAAACATAAAAGCTATGCATGTGATGATTATTCCCCACTGCCAAGATGGGTTCCAACAGAATCAAGGAATTCAAATACATACTTTTTTGTTTGTTTTATTAGATAGTTAGCGGGTTTACAGAAAAATGCATAAAATTCAGAATTCCCATATACCACTCTATTATTAACACCCAAAATTGGTAGCATTCATTTGTTACAATTGATGATAGCACATTTTTTTAATTGTGCTATTGACTCTCATCCTATGGTTTAATTTAGGGTTTACTGTTTCCGTTTTGCAGTTCCATGGATTTTTAAAAAAATTTATTCTAGTACCATATATATAACTTAACATACAGCAAACTCAACACCAACAATTATACATAACTCAGATCTATTTTCTCCAAACTTTGTTACCTAGAGAAGTACTATAAATTTCACACGGAGTGCATTCTGGCCCTGCATTAACCTGTCCAGTGATGCTTCTCAACACTACAGTTGCAAGTGAGATTTTTTAGCCACAATATCTTGGGGACATTCTTCAAAATACAGATGTCTAAGCCTTATCCCAAACCCTGAAATCAGCATCTGTGAAGGTTGACCTAGTAACCTATATTTTTCAGAGATTCTGCATGCATGGATGGGTAAGTGGTTGGATGGATGCATGAATACATGATTCTCTACCAAATTCATTGAAACACAACAGATACCTGTATCTCTCCTATGATACTTGGCTTATTATGCTTTTAGTTCTAGTTTTGTTGTTGTTAGTTACATGTTAAGCTTCTTGACAGTAGTAATCAGGAGATACAATGATGCTGATCTCTATAACTTTTACAATGCCTTCCATATAGTAGGTGCAAAAATTATACCTGAACAAGGATAGGATACTTCTGTCTGGTATAATACTGAAGTTTCTTGTCAGCTCAGAAGTAAAATGCATAGGTATTATCTGTTGTTCTTATCTAGCTGGGCACTGCATTCTCCCATCTTCACATAATGAATCCTGTCTTCCCAGCCACAGATGTGGACAAAAAACAGAGACTAGACCAACAAAAGAAACTAATACACTAGCCACAAGGATTGGTTCAAGAGGTAGATAGATAACCTGAGCCAGAACAATCTATGGCCTTCTCTAGAATTTTTCTAATTGGAGCTGGGGGAGAAGGGAGGAGGATTTTTCTCTTCCCTGGTGAGAATGTGAGTTGAAAGTTGTTGGTGGGCCCACTGCCTGCTATGGGGAGGCTTATCTGCAAGGAGGAGAAGAATGTGAATCTGCAGAGAAAAGCAGCCATGATCACAGGAAAAACTCTGAGGTAGAGTCTCTGGTAAAACCATCTGTATTAGCCATGGATCTCTAGGGAAACAGAACCAACAGAAGATAGCTGTCAATAATATGAGATTTTATGATTCTCTCATGTGACCGTGGGGATGCACAAGTCCGGATTCCGCAGGCAGGCTGCAAACCAGGAGCTCTGATGAAAGTCTAGTGAAGGTCCTTGATGAGTTTCTGGGAGAAGTTGACTGTCCAAAGATGAGCTGGGAAATTCTCTCTGAATGCTGAAATCATTTCCCCTTTTAAGACCTTCAACTGATTGGATAAAGCATCACTCATTGTTGATGGCAATCACCTTGGTTGATGTAAATGTAATCTGTCATCTATGCAGTAAACTCACTAATGACAAAAGCCCATAAATGTCCATGTATTACAATTAGTCCAGTGCTTGCTTGACCAAACAACTGGGCACAATTACCTGGCCCAGTTGACACATTAGACTAACATCACACTGCTCTTGAGCCAACTCCACCTCTGCCATTCCCATAGTTTTGTTAAAATCTCCCGTTTTTCTTAAGCTACTTTTAGGTAGGTTCTGATACTTACAAACAAGACTTTTTGACCTACATAACAAGAAGGAAAACCTGGAACCAAAGGGGACTCCCACTCAGCTGATTACTCATCTTTTTCCAAAACACTAAGGGCCATCTATTATTTCCCTTTACACTAAGATGAGGATATGCAGCTAATTTCTAAGTGGCACGAGTAAGTTTGATGCTCAATTGTTAATAATTTACCAGACAAGATTTTAAGTAGAAAACCCATGTGAATATTGCCCCTTTTCCCTCTGGTGTCTATCTGAATTCATGGGTATAATTTTTACCACAAAATGCTTCAGAAATGCATAGTTATATTCAGGCACCCTTACAGTGGTGTGAACTGTTATGTGACCTTTTCTTCAGAGCATCACCAGATTTATCTCTAAGATAAATTGAAGAGTCTATCTTGGAATCAAGCTGCTGACGTAAATGTAGATACATTGTAAATACTGATACCACCCCGCACCCTTTACTCGGGTGGGGGCCACAGCTATCACTCCCATTCCATGTGGAATAAAGTGCTGTTTTCAATTTACTATCTTGCAGCAGGTGGAAGCTGTTTTAGCTGCTTCTCTGACATTATTTCATCTGGATGGTTTTTAGAACACCCCATTGGCACTATGTTGATATCATCATGCTTACTGCCCTGCATTCTGAAAATGCTGGTAAAATCTATACAGGCAAGAGAGCTATAAATAAATCCTACATAGCTTCAGGCAACCCTCATATGGCCGAAGTCCATGGTCTAGAGGACATTCTTTCCAAGGAAAATGACAAGTTATTGCACCTTGCAAATCCTTCCAGTAAGAGAGAAGCATGATGCTTGTAAAGCTTCTTTGGGTTTTAGAACCAACATAAATCCAACTTTGGAAATTTGCTCCAGTCTATATACCAAGTACTTTGGTTTGCTAAAGGCTGCCAAGGCATATACCAGAAATGGGTTGCCCTTTACAATAGGGATTGGTTAGGTTTAAAACTTACAATTCTGAGGCTGAGAAAAATGTCCAAATCAAGGCATCATGTGATGATGCTTTCTCCACTAAAGACTGGCTGCCAGTAATCCCGGACTCCTCTCACATGGCCAGGCACATGGAGTCATCTGCTGGGTTCTCCTTTTTCTTCTGGGTTTCATTGTTTTCAGCTTCTTGCTTCCTCTGGCTTTATCTTTCACTTTCTGTGGGTTTCTCCTTCCATATTCATCCTACTGAAGTAACTTCATCAAAAGGTCCCACCTAGAATAGGCTCACACCCACAAAAATGGCTTAGCTCCAAGGACGATTTTTCTGAGGTCCATAAAAGCCTCAAAATACCACACCAAGTTAGGTGAAATGCTGCTAGTTTTAAGTGAAAATGTTAAGAAAGAAGGTTTTGCTGTGGATCATTGATCTGATGCAAAAGCCCTGTCACCTGGACCAAGTGACCTGGCAGAGCTCATGGGCACCCCAGATCTATTAATGGGACACAAAGATGCCTGTGGAGTGTCTGAGGAACATCATGGGGAGGGTCACAGCACTGTCTCTGCAGGTTCTGCAGTAAGACCATGCCATTAGCAGAAGAGGATTCTACATCCACTCAGAGGTCATTACCAAGAATATCCATCATGAGTTGGGTAAAATCATCCATCACCCCTAAAAGTTTCCTTGTGCTTTTTCAAAATCCTCCCACCTCTCCCTCCCCTTCTTCCAGGGGCAAACAATGATCTACTTTCTGTCACTTTAGATTTATTTGCATTTCTTAGAATTTTATATAATTGGAGTCATATGGTAGGATTCTTTTTCTTTTTTTGGTCTGGCTTTGTTCACTCAGCATGATATTTTTGAGATTCATCCATGTTCTTGAGTGTATAAACGTTTCATTTTTTTATTTTTTGCTTAGTATTTCATTATACGGAGATACCAAAATTTGCTTACCTGTTCACCTGGTAATGGATGTTTGGACTGGTTCAATTTTTCAACTATTGTAAATAAAACTTCTATGAGCACTCATGTGCAAATCTTTGCAGGGACTAAACACCTAGAATTGAAATGACTGAGTTTTATGGAAGCTATAGTTTTAATTATTTAAGAAACTGCTCATTTGTTTTCAAAAGTATTTATACCATTTTAAATTCCCACCAAAAGTGTGTAAGAATTCCACTTCTTCCACATCCTTTATCTATACATGGCTTGGGCAGTCTTCTTCATAAGGTGACCATTAGAATAGGGGTCAAGTGGTATCTTGTGGTTTTAATTTGTATTTCCCTGATGACTAAGAATGGTGAGCACTTTTTGCATATTTACTTGCCATCTTCTTTGGTGAAATTTGTTCAAATATTTTGCAATTTTTACTGGGTTGTTTACCTTATTTTTGAGTTTTGAGAGTTGTTCACATTTTCTGTAAACCTATTCTATATATATTTTATCAGATATGGGATATAAAATATTTTCTCCCAGACTTATTTTTTCATTTTTTGATTTTGATAAAGTTAACTTTATCAATTTATTCTTTCATGGATCAGTCTTCAGTGTGTCATATCTGAGAAATCTGCCTAACCCGAGATCACACTGATTTTCTCCTGTGTTTTCTTCAGCAAGTTTTATAGATTTAAGATTTGCATTTAGGTCTTCAAACCATTTTGAGTTAATTTTGATATGATGTATGAATGAAACTTCATATTTTTTGATTATGGATATCCAATTCTTCTAATGCTATTTATTAAAAAGGTTATCCTTTCTCCACTGAATCATCTTTGCACCCTTATCAAAAATTTGTTCTCTTTATAAATAAGTGAGTCTATTTCTGGACTTCTGGTTTGGTACAGTCAATCTAATGGTCTTTGGTGACAACACCATGTTGTCTTGAGTATGTTGTTTTACATGTCTTGAAATCAGGTATTTTCAGTACTCCAATATTTTTCTTCTTTAACACTGTTTTCATTATACTAAGTACATTGCAAATCTATAGGAATTTTGGCATCAGCTTTTCAACTTTTACAAAAATGCTTTTTAGGATTTTCACAGGGAATGATTGAAACAATTTAGAGAGAAGGATGCCTTAGCAATAATTGAGTCTTCTGACCCATGAACATGGTATTTTTAGGCCATCTATAATTTCTGTTGGCAATGTTTTATAATGCAGATTATACAGTTCTTCCACATTCTTACTAGATTATCCCTAAGTATTTCATATGTTCTATGCTATTGTAAACTGTATGGTTTTATCAAATTCAATTTCTGATTGTTCACTTGGTAATATATAGAAATTCAATTGATTTTCATGTATTGATCTTATATCCTGCCACATTGGTAAGCACATAAATTATTTACAATATTTTGTGTAGATTCTATCAGACTTTCTACACTGACATTCATATTTTCTGATAATTAAAACAGTTTTTCTTCTTCCATTTTAATCCAGAGGCCTTTTATTTCTTTTCCTTGCCTGATTGCACTGGCTAGAACATTAACACAACGTTGAATTAAAGAGGTGATAGTAGCCATTCTTAGGGGGACAGCATTCAATCTTTTACCAATGAGTATGCCATTAGCTCTAGTGTTTCCATGGATTCCTTTTATCAGATTGAGGAAGTCTTTTTCTAATTCTAGTTTGCTCAGTTTTATTCTGCATATATTAAACTGGTAATGTGGTTTTTCTTTTTTTTACTTTGTTAATATGGGGGATTACATTGCTTGATTTTCAAATGTTAAACCAACCTTGCATTCTCGGAATAATATCCATTTAACCATGATGTATTATCATTTTATATAGATTGGATGTGTTGGAATTTTACTTAGAATATTTTCATCTACATTTCTGAGGGATATGTATTTCAGTTTTCTTGGTAATAGCTTTTTTAAATTTAAGTATCAGACTGATGCTGCCTCAGCTAACGATGTAGGAAGTATTCCCTCCTTTTCAATTTTATACAGTATTTCCATTAAATTGGATCATTTAATTTTTAAATGGTTGGTAGACTTCACTAGTAAATCCATCTGTGCCTATAATTTTCTTTCTGAGAATGCTTTCAATCCCATTGTTTAATAGATATAGGGATATTCAGGTTATCTGTTTCTTCTTGAGTAAGCTTTGAGATGGTTGAGATCATGTACTTTTTCAAATTTGTTGGTATAACTTTTTTCATAATATTACTTATTATTCCTTTAATATCTGTAGAATCTGTAGTGATATAACCCTTTAAATTCCAACTATTGGGAATTTGTGTCTTCTCTCTCTTTTTTTAATTAGTGAGCTGGAAGTTTATCAATTTTTTTTATCTTCTCAAAACATCAGTTTTTTTCTTGTTAGCCATTGGCCTAGGTTTCCTCAGCTCCTGGAGGTTGCCCATCATCATAGGCAGCTCACAGCATGACTTTCTTCTTTGTGTCTAGCCAGAGGAGCTCTCTGTTGCTTCACTGTCTTTTCAAAGCTCACTTGATTAGGTCAGACCACCCAGAAAATCTTCCTTTTGGTTAACTAACTACTAACCTAATGATATATCCCTTTTGCCATATAAAGTAACATAATCCTCGATTTGATCGCCTATCATTTGCTTAAGTCCTTCCCATACACACAGGATGAGTTTTATACAGGACTTGTATAGCTACGGGGAAGGAATTTTGATGACCAACTTAGAATTCTGCTTGCCACATTAGCATTTCCTTCTTTCTTCTTTGTTTTAATTTGATTTGCTTTTTCTCATTTCTTAAAATAAAGGCTGAGGTAATTGAAGTGAGACATTTTCTCTTTTCAAAACAGAGCTATAAATTTCCATCTATGTACTGTTTTAACAGCATCTCACAAATTTTGATATCTTGTATTTTCATTTTCCTTCATTAAAAATATTTTCTAATTACCCTTTTTATTTCTTCTTTGACTCCTTAGTTATTTAGAAGTGTGATATTTAGTTCTCAAATATTTAGAAATTTTCCAGAGATTTTTCAGTTATTGGTTTTTAATTCAGTTCTATTATGTTCATAAAAGAAACTTTGAATGACTTTAATCTGTTTATTTTGGATGGCTGAGACTTGTTTTATGACCCGAAATATTGTTTATCTTGGTAAAGGTTTCAATGTTCATGAGCACTTGAAAAGATTATGTGTTCTGCTGTTGTTGGATGAAGTGTTCTCTAAATGTCAATTAGGCCAGTGTGATTAAATGTGTTGCTCAAATTTTCTACATTTATAATGATTTTCTATCTACTTGTTCCATCAGTTATTGAGATAGGTGTTTAGAAATCTCCAACTATAATCATGAATTTGTCTGTTTTTCCTGGCAGATCTGAGTTATTGCTTCTTGAATTTCTAAACTATGCTAATAGGTATATAAACATTTAGAATTATTATGTCTTCTTGATGAACTGGCCTTTTGGTTTTAATTCAATATTTGATATAAAACAGTCCCTTTGTCTCATTCCTCATAGCTTTCAATATTCCACCATATGGCAACTCTTTCATGGCCATGGGCTGTAGTTGCATGAAAGCAGGGGAAGTACTCTGAAGAGCAAACTCCTTAGATTATAGGACCTTCAAAGCAGGCTGTTGCTTACAAGATCACCTGAGCTATGAAACCTGAGCACTTATATAAAAAATCTCCTTGTGTGTAGGAAGAAAGAAAATCAGTATTTATTAAGTAGCTTCTTTGTTCTAAGCACAGTAGTTCTACAATCACTAATACTAATACCTATGATTTACTGATCCCATTATTTCTTGCCAAGTCACTGTGTTAAGCACTTTAAATAGACAGTCTCATTTAATCTTTGCATTGATCCTGTGACTTATATCTTAATTAATTCCACTTTTTAAAAAAAAGAGGCAGAAAAAACAAGGCTTATTGAATTTTGTAAGTTGGAGACACACCCATGGTGGGAGGCAGAATTCTAAGGATGTCCCCTCAAGATATCTGACCCTTGTTGTCTTAGTATGACAGAATGGTTGCTTTAAACAACAGGGATTTAGTGGTTCACAGTTTGGAAGCTGGAAGTCCAGAATCAAAGTATCAGTAGGCCATGCCTTCTCCAAAGACTGTAGCATTCTGGTGGTGGTTTACTGGCCATTGATCTCTACCTTCATCACATGGTGCCTGTCTCGTTCTGTCTCGTCCTGTCTCGTCCTGTGGCTTCTACTCCATACCCATTTTTTTTTCTTATGAGAACTCCAGTCATACTGAATTAAGGCCCCCCCCCCCGATTCAATTTGGCCTCATCTTAATAGCATCTTCAAAAGTTCTATTTATGAGTTCACTCTCACAGTCTGGGAGTTAGGACTTGAACATGTCTTTGTGGGCGTTCATGATTCAATGCACCCCACCTGTTTATTTAATCTAGGTGTTGTGAAGAGACTTTTCAGATGGAATTAGGGTTACTAAATAGTTAACTTTAAGGCACAAGGAGAATCTTGGTCTAGGTATGTCCAAAGAAATCACATGAGGACTCAAAAGATGAGGAGGAAGGCAGAAGAGTCCACCAGAGAGATGTGGCAGAAAGGGAGAGGGGAGACAAGAGAGATTCAATGCATAAGAAGAACTCAGCCTGCTGTTACTGGCTTTGGAGTTGAAGGAGGGGGTGGTGAGCCAGGGAAGCTGAGAATGACCCCTGGCTGACAGCCAGGAAGGAAATGGGGACCTCAGTCCTCCAACCACAAGACACCGATTCTACCACAACCTGAAGGAGCTTGGAGTTGGATTCCTTCCAAGAGCCTCCAGAAGGGAATGAAGCCCTGAAAGAACCAGAAAAGAGGACCAGCCACACCCTGCCCAGACACCAGGCACCCAGAACTAGGAGATATTAAACGCGTGTTGTCATCAACCACTAAATGTGTGGTGATTTGTTATGGAAGCAAGAGAAAAGCAATATACCATGTCTGCCTAGCTCCAAGGTCTATGCTGTCCCAGGAATTCAACAAGATAACATTGTAGGAATATTAATTTGGGTGAATCAATAATAAACCATATTTTATGCCTGCCTTATAGATGTTAGAAAACTCAATTCAGATAAGAGTGTATAGGATGTAAATAGATGTCAGTTAATATAATATATAAAGGTGTGCTTTTGACAACTCTAATTTCAAGAGCTGTTGAGTCTTTTTTGCTAGTTACTATACAGAAAGTACCAAGAGAAGTTTATCATATACTCTGTGTAAGAAAAACTGAGCTGATGAAAGAATCCAGGTTTAATAAAGGGACAAAGGACGATCTCTTACTCTACTCTGTTTCTGATTTTAGTTCACTGTATTTTTTTTTAATCATACTCAGTGCTCAGATGCATGGTATTAAATAGGCAGATGGGCAAATGTTCTTCATTCTTAACTCCCAATGCAAAAAACCTGATGACCCTCCTCCCTGACAAGCCTCCCCACCTGTCCACACATCTCACCCATCTGGCCAGCCTTCCCCACCTGTCCACATGACACCCACCTCTGACCAGCTTCCCCCACGTGTCCACATACATATGCATACCACACAGGCCCTGGATGAACTCAATCACCACAGCTGTGGACTTGGAAGGGACATGAGATTCTAGAATACTGAGAAAGTGAAACATTAAATACTCCAAAAAAAGTGATCAGCCTCTAAACTTGGGCCATATACATAGTTTCTGGATAGCATTGTAGAGTAGAAAGGACATGGGCTTCCAAAATAGAAATAGATGGTGGTTTTGATCTTAGCTCAGCCACTGAGTATCTGTAAAATTCTGAGAATTACTTATCTCTTTGGGGTTCTGTTTCCTAAACTATAAACTGTATATAATAATAACAATAAAATTTGTAAGAAGTTCTTATTGATAGCTAACAGGTTTTTAGTGCCTATTATGGGTCAGGCAATGGGTTTTGCCATTAGTACAATTACCTCATTTAACTTTTAACTTCTGAAGCCCATTTTGGGACCAATTTTCCACACTCATATCTTCAATATCACTGGCAATTTTTAAAAGATTGGCAATTCTTAGTAAATGAATACAAAAAATAATAATAATCTCTCCATCAGTGTTGTTATTTCCAAGTTACAAACCCCCTTAGTTAAAGATGGAAAGGAATTTGTTAAATGATGTTAAGACATTTACAACCTCTTTGGGATGGACAGAGATGGGGGCTTAGAAGCTTCCTACCCAGGAACAAAGGCCAAATTGCTCCACTGAAGATGCCAGCGAGGCACTCAGACCCTGCAGTTGGCACCACTGATGTTGGGCAATAAGTTTAGAAACTCTACCACTATAGCTGCCCAGATTCTGGCTGCCTCTGCCACCACTTTTGTCAGAAATGGATCCCACAAGCTCACAACGCTGTCTTCTGAATTGAAGTTTCTCACTAGTGCATTTGATTGGGGGAGCCAGGACTGCTTGCTGGACCAAATCTGCAAGGGAAGCTGGGGAGGAGAGTTTCTGAGAAATTCTTCAAATGTTGGAGGGTAGCTCAAAAAATGCTGAACAGCCTCAAACCATGACAAAGGTTCTTGATAACGTCATGAACACACCATGGTGCATTCGATGCTATGGGGAAGAGAAACAGCTTCATTCCATCTCAGGAACAAGCAAGCAGCCAAAGTAGAGGCTTTCATCACAAGACCAGTGTGATCTTTCGCCTCTACTGAGACTGGCCCAACATTAAAACTAATTTTCCTGTATTGGCATTATGCTTGTTAGTATATGCAAAGCCATTTTCTTTCTTGGTATAGACAAACAATACTGGGAACTGGAACCCTTTGGAGAATGAGGTAAAATCAGGCTTCCAATAGGACTTGCATTTTCAGAAACAGCTCTCTAATTATTAAGTACAAAATAGCATAATTTAAACAAAAATTAAAGTGTAATTATTTGTCATATAATTCCAACTATATTTCCTATTTTACCTATTCATTTTTAATAACTTTTTATTGGGGTCACAGGTAGACAATTCTAAATTTCTGATTTTCATCACTTTCCAGTGTACAATTGATTGTATTTATGATGTGGTGCTATCCACATCCACTATCCATTACTGAAAACTATTGATCACCCCAAAACAGAAGCTCTGTACCCATTAAGCACTAATGCTCAGTCCACCCTCCTCCCAGCCCCTGGGAACCTATACTTTACTTTCTGTTACTATAAGTTTGCTTATTCTATGTAGTGAATCTGAATGAAATAATGCAACGTTTGTCCTTTTGTGTCTGACTTATTTCCCTGAACATAATGTCCTTAAGTTTCATCCATGTTGTAGCATGCATCAGAATTTCATGCTTTTCAATGACTGAATAATATTCCACTGCATGGATAGACCACATTTTATTTATCCATTCATTTGTTGACAGATGCTTAGGTTGCTTCCACCTTTAGGCAATTGTGAATAGTGCTACTGTGAACACACTTACTCTTTTTATTTCTTTTCCTTGCTTTGAGTATTTCAACAGTTACCCCTCATGGATCATGAAAGTCTTAAGTTCCCAGGCTTTTAGTCAGCTTGTTAGTGTACTGCTAATGATGCTAACAGCTCTAGAGAATAATTTTATATTATACTGTTAACAAGAGTCCAAGAGTCATTGCATTTCCTCTCTCTTACCTCTCATTAGCTCTTTGCCTCTATTTCCCCCAGTCAGAGAATGGATAGTCAAGTTTACCAAAAACATGATTTTTTTCTTCCAATTACTTCCTCTATCCATTTCTTGGAAAAGAGTGATTCACATTTAAACTACAACTCACAGAAGTTGCCATCAACACTTGTTTTCTACATGCTTCAAACTCTTTACAAACTTGCATGTAATTTTAAAAAGAAGACAGAACTATCTTCCTTAAAAATTATTTTATACTATTATTAAATGGGCATGGACAGTTTTTAAAAGAGAGATATATAATATATAGTAGTATCTTACCAATTGCTTACATGTCAACTCAAATCAAGTGTTAATAAAATACATCTTCAGTTTATCAGTGACTCCCATTAAGCATTGTTTTTAATAATATCAATGAAGTTTTCTGAATGACTCTAAGAACAAGATACTATCCTCTTTCTTATTTATTAACTTTTACTTGTCCTGTCTTTTACATTTCATAATAGTCCTAGGTGATTAGCTAACAATTCGGTCAATTCCATCAATTCCATTTTGGATGTGAATAGATAATACTCTAATAATACATTACCTCTCCCAAGTAACACAATCATATTGTTTCATGGAACACCCGTATCTTAACCTAAAGAAATAATCATAATACAAAAAAAAAAAAAAAATCAGGGATGCTTATGGAACCCTCAAAATATTTTCATAGGAAGATTCCTTTGTGTTGAGGCAATCCAGTTAACTTGGCCCAAGATTCTTTTTCTCAATCAGATACAGACCACTTGGAATAGGATAGAACTTAAAGGCTCAGTGGCTCAGCACAATAAGATTTGGAATGAGCTGGCCAAGATATTCCAGCAAACCATAAATAAAGGGATGTTGGTACAGAAAAATAGCAATGAAAATGTTAGTCTTCAAATGATCTGTCTTTTATTTCTCATTTGAAATAATTAAATAAATTATATATTCACGCAAATATCTTTTCTTTATTGAGCTTGTTACTAGTCAATAACTGTAACTTAAAACAGTTCAAAGAACATACATATTTTCCCAATTAAAAGACATCTCTTCATTTCCATCTGACCAGATTTATGAGTGACATAAAACAAAAGAACTGGAGGCCTAGCAGTGGTCAGTGGCTGGCGGTCTGGCAAGGTGGTATGTCTGAACGTTAAAATTACAGCAGCAACATCAAGCATCTTGGTCTGGATGTCTTTTGTTTAGACCTTTTTTGTTGATTCGCCTCAGGAAGAAACGAAAGAAAACTCCGCCTGGGCATTACTTAACTAGCTTTTGGCAATAAAGTATGTAACTCTGAAAAAATAATACCTTCAGTTCTGTTTTAACTCTGACCTAATGGAATGTAGAATGGCATGAAAACTAATAAGAAAAAGGTGGTCGTGGTAAGACGTGGCTGCAAAGAAGAATAGAACTTATCCTTTTCACTTCACCACACTTCATAACTGTACCAAATAATAGACCTAAAGCTGAGAAGACATTTAGGATTGAATCAAAAGAAAATTGATTCAATTAATTAATATAGAATATAATTATATTTATTTAGTTTTCTTGAGCCAGTGGTTTCCAAAGCAGAATTTCAAAGTGTGTGATCCCTTGGGGTTTCTATGAGTTTTCAAGGGATTCATGACATTAAGACTATTTTTATATTAAAACTAAAATGTAATTTGTCCTCTTCACCATGTTAACATTTGTATTTTAAAAAATAGAGAAAAGTTACTTGCACCTTAGTATTAATCAAGGCAGTGACAAAAAAAAAAAAAACAAAACAAAACAAAAAAAAAACCTACTGATGGTAACTGTACTCTTCATTGCCACACATTCATAGTTAAAAAAAAAAAGTCAGGGGGGCGGATGTGGCTCAAATGGTTGGGCGTCGGTCTGCCACATGGAGGGACCTGGGTTCCATCCCTGGGACTTCCTGGTAAAATTAAAAATATATATATAGAAGGCGCATGGGCTGCCAGGCTCTGTGTGAGCCGCCAGACTCCGGGAGCCATGCCGCAAGATGACGACGTAACAGGAAAGAGACACAGGGGAGAGACAAGACGAGATGCTCCAAAAGCTCCAAAAGCCAGGAACCGAGGTGGCGCAGGTGGCAGAACACCTCTCTCCTACATCCAAGGTTTCCAGGATCAAATCCTGGTGAAGACTGGAGGAGGAGGATGAGAAGAGATGGCAGGAAACAGATACAGAGAATTGCCCAGCGAATGGACACAAAACAGCAAATGGGGAGGGGGGGGTTTAAAATGGATAAAATAAATAAATCTTAAAAAAAAAAAAAAAAAAAAGTCAATTTCCATTAAGAATGTCCAAATAAAGATTACAAATTAGTAGTAGTAGTAAATTTTGATCCTAAGTACACATCTTTTTAATATTCTGTGTGGAGGAATGGTAAATACATCTGCTGCATATTCAAGCAGAATGGATGCCTTGTGGAAAAGTGATTGTGTGATAGCTTCCATTGCAATAAACACAATTTTTACTGGAAGAAGAACTGACAGACAAACGGCAGTTAATCAGACTTTTGTTTTGGCAGAAAATTTTCTCAAAAATGAAAATGAGTCTGTTACTTGAAAGAAAACAATGGAGAGTATTTGTTTCCAATGACGAAATTAAAAGATTCAAGTGAAGATTAGAATTTTGGAAAACTTAAAATAGCCACTATGAGTGTGAGAGTTTTCCAATTTTAAAAGAATTCCTGATGAGATATGTTATGAAAATACCGTGTTTGCCTTGTTTATATTGAATTATAACATAAGAAGAAGTGAAGTTAAGAGCCTTGGGGGAACATTTATAAAATCTGCAAAATGCAGTGAATCAATATATGTCAAATGATGAATGCTTGATGCAACAAAATCATGACAGGTAAATACTCCATTTCAAGTGAAAGATAGACCAATGAGTTTTGGTGTAACAAAAATTTTTTCATTGATATGCTTACAGATTCCTTATTGCAATTAACCTTTAAGTAATTAGCATTTGTCACATTTTGGTGTAATACCAATTAAGAATATCCATAAAAGTTTAGAAAACAGATTAAAATACTCATTTATTTTTCAAATACATCTTTGTGAGGCTGGATTTTCTTCATATATTTCATCTTATACAACAAATGACAACATATTGGATATGGAAACAGATACAAGAATTCAGCTACTTATTATTAAGTTAGGAGGCTGCAAAGGAAGGGGAAAACCTCATAATTCATGGTACATCAGGTAGAGCACCAGAAGTGTTTTTCCTCAGTAGTGAAAAAATTACATGCAAAGAAGCAGAAAAATACACCCCAAAATGAAAAAGAGCATTCAGTCAAAATCAACCCCAAAGTGTCACAAATGTAGATGAGGACATTAAAAGTTATTATAATTTTGTTCACAAAGCTAGATGAAAAATTCAGCATGTTAACCAGATACATGGAGGAAATGAAAAATGACCTAAATCACACATGTAGAGATGAGAACAACAATATCTGGTATGAAATATATAATGGATGGTATTATCAGGTTAGATTCACCAAAGAAAACAAAAGTGCCGTTGATGTCATAGAAACAGAAACTGCAAAATGAAATGGGGAGAGAAAAAGACTGAACTGAGCATCAGTGAGCTGTCAGAATTTCAAGAGGCCTAATACATTTAACTGTAACCCCATAGGAAAGGGGAGATGGGACTGAAAAATATTTGCCCAAAAAATAATGTCCAAAACAAATAAGAGAATGAAAAATAAAAACAAAACAAAAAATAGTGTCCAAAATATTTCACATTTATAAAATAATGACTCCAAAGATCCAATAAGGTCAACAAACCACACATACAAGAAGCATGCAGAAAACTACAACCAAGCATATCATAATTTAATTGCTTAAAGTTAGTGATATGTAGTTCTTAAGAACAGTTAGGTGGGAAAAGGCACATCATGTAGATGTGTAAACAACGCCATACAGAAGGCAGTGGTTAAACTTCTTTAAAATATTGAAAGAAAAACTATAAACTGAGAATACTATACCCAACCAAAATACCTTTGAAAAACAAAGATGACATAAAGACTTTTTCAGGCATACAAAAGCCAGAAGAATTCACTGCCAACAGACCATCCAACAAGAAATATTAAAGGAAATCCTTCATGCAGAAGAAAAATAATACCTTATAGCAATCTGAGTCCACATAAGGGTATGAAAAGCCTCAGAAATGGTAATTATCTGGGTATTTTAGTTTCCTAGCTGCTAGGAGAACTACCATACAACAGGTTGGCTTAACAATGGGAATTTATAGGCTCACACTTTCAGAGGATAAAAGGCTTGCTTTCTCTTGGGGTTGGTATCTTCTGGCTAGCCATCAAGCTTTGGGAATCCTTTGCTTTTCTATCACATGGCAATGCACATGGCAGTGTCTTCTGCTTTCTCTTCTGGGTTCTGTTGACTTCTATCTTCTGACTGCTCCCCATGGCTTCTCTCCTTTGCCCTTCTCTATAAGGTACCCAGAAATAAGATTAAAACCCATCCTGATTCAATTGGATAACACCTTAACTGAAGTAACTTCATCAAAAGGTCCTACATACAATGGGTTCACACCCACAGGAATGATTAAGATGAAGAACATATTTTCTGGGGAAATATGCTGTTTTGTCTTATCAGTTATACCTCTATAAAAGAAAACTATTTAAGCAAAAATAAAAACAATTTATCCTGTTATCTATAACATATGTAGAATTAAAATATATGAAAATGGTACAAAGGCAAGGAAGGAAGAAATGGAAGGCTACTGTTTTAAGGTTCTTATATGATAAGTGAAGGATATAAAATCACTTGAAGGTAGACTATGATAATTGAAAAGTGCTCTGAAAACTCTAAACCAACCACTATTATATCAATAAAGGCTTAGAGCTAATAAGCCAGCTAAGGAGATAAAATGGAATAGTAAAAAATAATTAAGTAATCAAAAAGAAGTCAGAAAGAATAAAACAAAAAGAATGAACAAATTAGACAAATAGAAAACAAATAGTAAGATGATAAATTTAAACCTAACCATATCAATAGTCACATTAAATAAAAATGGTCTAAACATCCCAATTAAAAGTCAGGGATTGTCAGATTGGATATCAAAGCAAAACTCAACTCTGTGCTGCCTACAAGAAACCAACTTTAAATACACAGATTCAAATGTGAACATAAAGGGATGAAGAAACATATATAATTTCAGCAACAATTAAAAATTTTAATATCAAAGTAGATTTGAGAGCAAAGAATAATATTAAAATGGTTAATCAATTAGGACATAAAAATTCTTAAGATGTATTCACTTAGTAACAGTGCTTGAAAATGCACTAAGTAAAAACTAATTGAAATACATAGAGAAATAGACAATAGTCACAGATTTTGACACCCCTCTCTCAGTGCTTGGTAGAACAAGGAAAGAGAAAATCTGTAAGGGTATAGAAGAATTGAAAAATATACTCAAACAACTTGACCTAATTGTTATCTGTAGGACTCTCCACCCAACAACCCATTCTTTTCAAGTCCACATGGAACTCTTAACAAAATTGAGCTTATTTTAAGCCATGAATAAATCTACAAAATTCAAAAGGATTTAAGTCATACAAAGTGT
The DNA here is from genome assembly GCA_026826555.1 of Tolypeutes matacus. Lineage (NCBI taxonomy): Eukaryota > Metazoa > Chordata > Mammalia > Cingulata > Chlamyphoridae > Tolypeutes > Tolypeutes matacus. The sequence continues at coordinate 1,076,688 of JAKSZT010053813.1, forward strand.
GTTCTTTGTCCGCAATGGAAATAATTTAAAAATGAGTAAAAGAAAAATATATGGAAATCCCCAAATTTTTGGAAACTAAGTAACATAGTACTTATGCATTTGAATTTAAGGTGATTCTCTTGCAGACAGTATATAGTTAGGTCATGTTTTTTAATCCATTCTGCCTTTTGACCAGAGAGTTTAATCCTTTTACCTTTAAAATCACTACTGACAATGCAAGACTTTCTTCTGCCATTTTGCTATGTACTCTTTGTAAAATCTTATACTTTCTTTTTCCCTTAATTCTTCTGTTAATGCCTACTTTTATATATATTTGATTTTTTTGTGTTGAACCATATTTATTGCCTTCTCATTTCTTTTTCTCTTTTTCTTGTTTTGGTTTACATTTTCTTGGTTTTTTAAAATTTATTTATTTCCCTTCTCATTTCTAACTGGATACATTTTTCATATATTTCCTTTGTCATTACTGTGGGGTTAAATTTTAACATCCTAAATAAATAACAATCATATCTGGTTTGATTCCAACTTGACTTCAGTACACATACACACACTTTCCTCTATCCCTCTGTCCCCCCACCTTTTTTTGTACTTGTTACAAATTCTATCTTTGTACATTATGTGTCCAAAACCATTGATTTATCATTACATTTTATTCATTTGAATTTTAGAACTAGTAGGAAGTAAGAAGCAGTGTTATATGCAAAAAGTAAAAACTCAATCAGCCCCGGTGCCCATCCACAGACGAATGGATAAGCAAAATGTGGTACATACATACAATGGAATACTACTCAGCTGTAAGAAGGAACAAAGTGCTAACACATGGAATAACGTGGATGAATCTTGAAGACCTTATGTTGAGTGAAGCAAGCCAGGCACTGAAGGATGAACAGTATATGACCTGACTGATCTGAACTGAGGAAAGTGAGCAGTCTCTGAGAACCATTGTCTGAAAGATAGGTTAACAAGAGAGAGTAAGAGAAGAGCAGGCTGTGAGCCATCACCCATATGGACATAATCTATGGTAAAGGGATAGAGTGTGGTTGCATATTGGGGGATGGAGCAGATGAGTGGTGGTGTTCCTGGGTTTGGTGGTGCAGCACTGGCGGGTGGGTGGATTAGGAAGGGCAGGTTCAAATTCCCAGGGCATGTAACTGTGAATCTTGACATTCCATGGGTCGGGATAGGGTGGTATCATGGGCCTTGAGGGGCTGGGAGGAAAGGAACAGTCAAGATCTAATGGGGTGTTAGGTGGTCACGGGGAAGGTTTTTCATTACCTTACAACAACGGACACAGGACATGGTAAATATCATCAAAATTATTAAACTGTATCATCTAAATTGTAAACTATACTGTAAATCATTGACAATGTTTAGTTGCTGTATTTTGCTATCTGTATAACAGTTATAACAATGCTAACATCCAAAAAAAAAGGGAGGGGGTTAATATGGGGTGGGGAAGGGGGGGTGGTTTGGTATCTGGGAGTCTCCGGCACTCCATGTGTGACTTTGCTGTGATCTAAAACTTCTTTGAAAATTAAATGAAAAATTGGGAGACAATGGGGATTGAGAGGGGGAAGGTGTCACGGCACACCGGACATCCGATAACACAGTGATAAAAGGAAGGAAAAAAAAGAAAAGAGAAAGGAAGAAAAAAAAAAGAATATATATTTAAAGGCATTTCCTTTGCTTTTTTGCCCATTTTTTTGAATGTCCCAATCCACTAATTATATTTTGTTTTGTTTTGTTTTTTGTTTGATTATTTGTTTTTTTTCTTGTTTTTTTTTCTTCTCTTTTTTTTTTTCCCTGAGTTTCCTTATGTTTGTCTCTTGCATGTAAGCTTATCATACTTGTTTCTTTTTCCTAGTATTTGATTATTTTATGGACTATATGTTCATGGAGGATTTGGATCACAGAAGGGTTACAATGGGTACTGCAGGGGATTATTGGTGGGGGGTGTCTGGGAGGGGGGTTTCATGGGAATCAGTTCATCGGAATATACATGAAAGATATATAAAATCATTCAAAAGATCAAAAGATGGGGCATGGTCACGATGGGTGGACAATCACACAATAAATGAGGGAATCTGAATTCCTAGCCTGGAGAGCTCTGCCACAGTCTCCAAGGGAGCAGCAATAGTCCTCTGAGTATAGGGACAGTGCCTGTCAAAATAGGATGACCCACTGATGTTTGTTTTTTTTTTTTTTTTTTAATTGATGACTACCCTTGTGAGTCTTTGCTCTTGTAAATGAGACTTAGCCTGCAGTTGTGAGGTGCCTAAGGGTTGCCACCTGAGAGCCTCCTTGTTGCTCAAATGTGGCCTCTCTCTAAGCCAAACACAGCATATGATTGCATTACCTTCCCCCCAACGTGGGACATGACTCCCGGGGATGAGCCTCCCTGGCAATGAGGGATTAATACCAAGTGCCAACTGACAACACAACTGGAAAAAGACCTTGAATAAAAGGGGGAAATGGTAAAGACAAATGAGTTCAAGTGGCTAAGAGACTTCAAAGAGAGTCCGGAGGTCATCCCAGAGGTAACTCTTACGCACACCTCAGTAGGAGCTCATAGAACATCTAAGTGCCTATCACCCCACACAGAGGGGCTCCTGAGAGCTCTGGAGACACCCAGGTCCTATATAAGGGGGGATAGCCCCAGAGACTGATGGGCTCTATTTTGGAATCTGTGCTCCTAAGAGTGACAGAATTGGACTCAAATAAGTTCTCCCTGCACATGGTTCATCAGTCCCTTCTATTCAAACCTATATGTGATGCTGAAGTTTTTAGGTATACTTTCAGAGACTGGAGCCTCTGGCCTACCTATGTGCCAGGTGTGCATGGAATCTCGGTGGAGCTGCAACTCCTGCCCTACAGCTCAATGGACTCATCCAAGTCACCTGGCGAGGAGACAACGATGGGTAACAGCCATCCCAGGGAATGGAGAGGGCCTGCACATGCAGGCAGGATCATCCCACCCACCATATCCATGGGATATAAGCCCTCTCTCACTTAGAGGTGGAGTGGACATCACCATCCCAGTCCCCTCAGGATTGGGGCAAGAACTATGGACTAGAGTGGACTTGATGATATTCTGTTGTACACATATGGTGATTCTAACAATGGAAGAAATTATAACAATGAGGTGGAGCCAGTGGCCACTTGACACTTTTGGGGCAGGGAGGGGACGAGCAGCTGAAATACAGGGCTTCTTTGGGATTTGGAGGTTGTCTTGAGTACCGTTGTGGCAACAGATGTAGGCCATTTTAAATCAGCACACACCACTCCGAACTGTGTGGGAGAGAGTGTGGTCTACGATGTGAACTGTGGTCTATGGTTGGTGGCAAGGCCCCAGGATGTGTAAGCCCATTGAGGGTGGTGGGTGACACTTGTGGGAGATGTTTGTGTGGGATGTGGTGGGAGATGTGGGAGTTGGACAACATGGGAATCCCAGTGGGTTCCGTGTAATATTTCAGGTAATCTAAGCACCTCTTAAAATATATTTATATATATATATAAATAACATTTTTGTAAGCAAATGCACATATATGCATATATATTTATATATCATTTTACAAATATCGGTATGTATTGTGAAAATTTTGATTTTTACCCACAATAAAAAATAAATAAATTAAAAAAAAAAAAAACTCAGTAGTATTGGCATTTATAATTACCCAATGCAATATCACTTATCTTCATTGCTGATATTTACAATTTTTGTATACCCACTCGTTTTTTAGCCTGTATATATGACTGTCGACTTAATTTTCATTCATTTAAAAATACATTCTATTTTCCCTTTTGTTTTCTTCTTTCCATGGGTTTCATGGGTGAATTCAACCAAACACTCCAAGAAAAATTAGCACCAATCCTCTTCAAACTCTTCCAAAAAACTGAAGAGGAGGGAGCACTCTTTATATACTATGAGGCCAACATCACTCTCATACCAAAGCAAGACAAAAATACCATAAGAAAAGAAAATTATAGAACAATGTCTATTATGAATATAGATGCAAAAATCCCTATCAAAATTCTAGCAAATTGAATCCAACCACACGTTAAAACAATTATACACCATGATCAACAAGTATTATTTATCTCAAGTGTGCAAGAGTGGGTCAACACAAGAAAATCAATGCACTACACCACATTGATAGAATGAAGAAAAAATAATAATCACCTCAATTGATGCAGACAAGGCATTTGACAAAATCTAGCACTGCTTATTGATGAAAAAACTTCCAAAACTAGGAATAGAAGGAAACATCCTCAACATGATAAAGGGTACATATGCAAAACCCACAGCTCACAGCATACTTAATGGTGGAAAACTGAAGGCTTTCCCTTTAAGATCAGGAACATGACAAGAATGCCCACTGTCACCACTGTTATTCAGCATTGTACTGGAAATTCTTGCCAGAGCAATTAGGCAAGAAAAAGAAATAAAAGGCATCACATTGGAAAGGAAGAAGTTAAAATTTCCCTATCTGCAGATGAGAAAAAGAAATAAAAGGCATCACATTGGAAAGGAAGAAGTTAAAATTTCCTTATCTGCAGATGATATGATTATAATATACCATGTTCATAGATGAAAAGGATTAGTATTGTTAATAGATCAATTCTCCACAAATTAATATCTAGATTCCAGAAGGATTCTTTGTAGAAATTGACAGAATGATTCTAAAATTCATATTGATGCAAAAGACCTAGAATAGCCAAAATGCCTTTAAAAAGAAGAACTAAGTTTGAGAATTTACACTACCTGATTTTAAGACTTAATATAAACTACAGTGACCAAGACTTTGTAGTATTAGTATAAAGATAGAAAATTCTAAAATATACCAGAATAGAGACTTAAGAAATGAACCCACCAGATAAGTTCAACTGATTTTTGACAGTAGTGTGATGTCTAGGCAATGCACAAAATTTAGGTTTCTATTCCCAACAAATGCTCCTGAAGCAACTGTATATCTACAGCAAAAAATATATACTTCAATCTGCACCCCATACAATAACCAGAAATACCTCAAATTGGATCATCTACCTAAATATAAAACCTAAAAACTATAAAGATTTCAGAAGAAAACATAGGAAATAACTTTGTGACTTAGTGGGGCACATGGGAATCTGTATTAGTCAGCCAAAGGGGTGCTGATGCAAAGTACCAGAATTCTTGTAGCTTTTGTAAAGGGTATTTAGGGGGGCGGGTGTGGCTCAACTGGTTGGGCGTCCGTCTCCCATATGGAGGGACCTGGGTTCGATCCCCGGGACCTCCTGGTAAAAAAAAAAAAAAAAAGAATGCTTTATAAAGGGTATTTATTTGGGGTGAAGCTTACAGTTACCAGGCCCTAAAGAGTCCAACTCAAGGTACCATAAGCGGTACTTTCTCACACAAAGTCTGTTGATGCAAGATGGCGGACAACCTCTGCAAGGGTTCAGCCTTCCTCCTTCCTCTTAAGGCTCCGTGGTCCCAGCTTCTTCTGATCTCAGCTGTAGGCTGGCATAAGGATTTTCTCTCTCCCCAGGGTCTGTTTCTTTCCAGGCTCAGCTGCTCTGTTCTCTCGACCGTCAGCTGTACACTCAGGCTCATCTCTCTTCCTGGGTGGGGCTGTGTCTGTGGAGCACTCTCTTCCTGTGTATCTGCTTCTTAGTGTCTACTTCAGTGTGTGAGAGTCTGTTTTATCAGCCCAAAGGGCCTGGGACTTGGCACTGAGTCGCACTCTAATGATGTGGTTGGTTCAGAGCCCTAATCTTAACATAATTTAATCAGACATTTCAGCAGAATCTAATACAATCAAAGGGTTATCATGCCAGAGGAACTGATGAGTTTACAAACATAATCTATATTTCTTTTTAGAATTCATAAATAATATCAAACTGCTACAGAATCCCCTATATTTTTATGTAACATTTATGTAATCTCAAGTATTTAAAAAATAAAGTATTAAAAAGAAAAAAGAGAGAGAGAGAGAAGACTTGGGGAGCAACCAGAAGCTGAAAGTCAAGGTAACTGGGAAGAGAAAGGCAAAGATGTCACCATTTGCACTGCTTTGTGACAGAAAAGCCAAGGAATACCAAAGACTGCTCACCAGCTTGAAGATGCCACCCCAGAAGGAAGCAAGCCTCTGAAACCCAGTAGTGAGCCAATAAATTCCTGTTAATCCAAAAATAAAAGTTTATTAGCTACAACTCCAAAAGTACTGTCCAGATAAATTAAAATATTGAAAAGCACTTCATTAAAAATTAAGAACTTTTGCTCTTTGAAAGTCACTGTGAAGAGAATGCATGGCGAACTACAGACTTGGAATATATATTTGCAAATCACATATCTGATAAAGGAATTTTATCATGACTTGCTAGTAAGATCATACAAACACATACAAATTAAACCTGGGCAAAATATTTGAACAGATATTTCACCAAAAATGGCATACAAATGGCAGAGTCACACATGATAAATGTTCAACATATTATTTATTAGGCTAATGCAAATATGAATCACAATGAAATATTCTTTTTATTTTTTATTTATCCCCCCACATACACACCTCATTGTTTTGCATTCACCATTTGCTCTCTGGGTGTTCTTCTGTGTCTGCTTGTCTTCTCTTTAGGTGGCACTGGGAGCTGATCCTGGGACCTTCCAGAGTGGAGAGAGGTGCTCAGTCTCTTGCACCACCTCAGCTCCCTGGTCTACTGCATCTCTTATTGTCTCTCTTCTGTGTCTCTTTTTGTTATGTCATCTTGCTGGACCAGCTCTCCACGCGGGCCAGCTCGCTGCAGCGGGCCAGCTTGCCTTTCACCAGAAGGCCTCAGGAATCAAACCCTGGACCTCCTATATTGTAGACGGGAGCCCAATCGCTTGAGCCACGTCCACTTCCCCACAATGAAATATTCTATACCCCCCTTTTCCCATTTTTAATTTATTTTTAGAGAAGCTTTAGCTTATATAAATGTTACTTCAAAAATTTAGGGGAAGCCCATATGTCCCTCCCACCATTCTATATTCCCTTTAGAAAATCAAAAACTAAAGCTGACCTTACTATGTATTGATAAGGATATACAACTGGAACTCTCATATACTGCTGGTTGGGAATTTAAAATGGTACAGCCATTTTTTAAAACAAATTTGGCCTTTTCCTAAATAATTGCATAAACAAATACTATGTAGTTTCACTCCTACATCTTTTCTTAATATTAAGGAAAGCACATGTCCATACAAACACTTATGCATGAAAGTTCATAGCAGCTTTATTTGTAATAGCCAAAAAGTAAAAAGAAAAAACGAAACCAAAAACTAATGAATGGATAAACAAATTGTGGTATATCCACACAATGGAATACTTTCCAGCAATAAAACTGAGTTAACTCCTGATACATGTACAACATATATGAATCTTAAAATAATTAAGCTGAGGGAAAGAAGCCAAAGAAAAAGAAGAAGTACTCTATGATTCCACTTATGTAAAATTTTAGGAAATGCAAACTAATGTAGAGTGACAGAAAGCAGATCAGTGTGTGCCTTGGAGCAGGGAGGAGGGAATGAAAGAGTTGGAAAAAGGAAATTGCAAAGGATCATGAGAAGTCTTTTGGGGAAGAAATTGGTCATTCTCTTGATTGTGGTGGTAGTTTTGCATGTATATATATATATATGTCAAAACTTATCAAATTATATACTTTTAAATGTGTGCTATTTATTAAATGTCAATTATACCTCAATAGAACTAGTTTAAAAACAACAAAAGAAGTTTGTAAATTTCAGTTTAAGATTTCAGAGGATAAGGAATCACCAATGAAAATAAGACCAAGGGTCATTTTTCCTAGAAGTGAATCTATGGATAATGGTCTCCTGGTATGGAGGCTACAGCAGTTGTAAAGTTAGATTACCGGATGGGTTGTTTTATTGGATTTTGAATCTTCTAAGAGGAAGGGAGGAGTTAGAGTAGGGAACAAGGTTATGATGTGAGCCACTTCACAAAGTCTTCAACATATAAGAGGGAGATTAGCAAATGATAGTGGCAAGGATGGTCAGAACTTAGTATAACTAGCTTTCATGAGGCTCAGAGGAGAGTTAGCCTCTACCAGACAGTGATATAGCAATATTGAGGGAGCAGGAAAATGTTGATTGACTTTCTAGATCAATTTCATTGTGGGAAAGAGCCATAATAAGTCAAGCAGAAGGAAAGGTGTTTCCTCAACACCCTTGAGTGGAGTTGGTTTACAGCTGGGAGAGTTACAGAAGGTCCTTGCAAAGGTGGGAAGGAGGGTGGGTAATATAAGGATCCCAGGAAAGTATAATAGGCAGGTGATGAGACTCCTTTAAAGGATCAGAGGAAATAAGGCAGACAAGAAGGCCAGGAAGAAATGTCTGACATTAGATACCCTATGTTTAAGCAAAGCCTTGTTTGGGGACAGAAATGACTCAAGATCTCAGACAATATCTGGCCTGATGTCAAGGAGAGTTATAGAGGCTACAAAACTTACAGTGGATTTTCATGACCAGTGGGGTGATTGTTTCATGGTGTTTGGTTCAGCCAAAGAGCAACAACTCTGATGAGTAAGGGCCCAAGAGGCATCAGTGTAGCTGCCTCTTAAACATCCCCCTAACACACATACTCCTCCCAATTGGGAATTGAATTGTGCCCCCCACAAAAAGCAGGTTCAGGGTCCCAACCCATGGTGCTGTGTGTGTGAATCCATTTCTAAATAAGACTTTTAAAGATGTCACAATTTAACAATTAGTTAAATTGTGCCCAAACTGAATAAGGGTTGGCCTTTATTCAATATGGCTGAAGTCCTTATAAGCAAAGGAAACTGGATACAGAAAAGAAGCCATAGGGAGCAGCCAGAAGCTAGAAGTTAATGGAATCTGGAAAATAAAGGAGAAGATGCTGCCATGTAGGTTGTCATGTGACTTAAAAGTCAAGGACCAAAGATTGCCAGCAGCCAGCCCCAGAATGCCACAGTCTTCCAGGAGAAAGCATTGCCTGGCTAATGCCTCAATTTTGAACTTCTCTTAGCCTCAAAACTTTGAGCCAATAAATCCCCTTTGTTTAAGTCAATCTATTACATGGCATTTTTTTTAGTAACCAGGAAACTAATACACCTTCAGTAAGAAGTTCTTATAAATGACTAATGCCATGATTTTTCATCAAGTACCAAGATAGAATAATAAATACATATCAGTTGTATATTTAATCTAATCCCCATTATAAGTGTTTATGTTTTTCAGGAAGTTGTTACTAAACTGAATTGGGGAATAGAATGAACTTTGGCAAAATGATGTTTTAAATATCCAAATATCCATTTATTGACCCAAAATCATCATTATGTTATACACATGCTCATTCATTATTATAAATATATCTGAAAGAAACCTCTATGTAGAATGTTTACCATCATCAGTCATATTTACCTTAAAATTAAATGAACTATAAAGTTTACCTCATCTATGACATTCCAGACATAATGGGCATAGACTTATTCACAGCCTTTATATTAGCAGTTTACAAGAATTTATAGACAAACATTTCAGATAAGATGTTTATTTTAAAATCTTGTGTTTCCCAAAGTTGCTATATAACCTTCATTAAACAATTGAGAGCCCTGCAGTGCTTTTGCTTTAGTCCTATGAAAAGGACCTGTGATTGCTGACGAAGCTCTTATTTGGCTTTTTACTCTTCTGCCCTTCTAGAGTTACTGAAATTGAACTTGAGAGTCCCAACACTAAAAGACTCTTTTCAAATTTCCTTAATTATCTTATAATGTAATATTCTTTCTTCCCAAAGAAGATGAGCTAAGCAGTTACTTTCTTCTATAGTATCTTTTCAGTGCAAACATTTTAGAAGTAAATGCTGCACAAGGAACAATCTTCTGGCTTTTTTCTAAATATTTTATATCGTTCTATACACTCTGCATTTTCAGTCTCCAGGAAGTCCCTCCTTAGGATCTTCTCTTTTCTCACACTCTGTAAGTGCCTTGAGCTGAAGGGCTCAGGCAGCCTGGTATCCAGGAATAAGTGCTCTGGAGTCCTCAGACTTGGTTTCCATTTTTGTGCCACCCACCAGCCTGCTAATGGACATTCAAGAAAAGATAATTCCCTTATCTTCCTTAATTCTACTATCAGTTTGAGTCTTTCTCTATAATGTATGTTGTTTTTATCCAAAGGCAAATCTGTACTCAGCTACTTTTTTTAGTACTGTCTTGTTTGACTTTTTAGTTATCTAGAGGAATTGTGGGGTATTATATGTGTGTGCATTTACAGGTTGAGTACACTTTATTGGTTAACTTCTAGGAGAGAGAGGTGACTATAAAAATTTCAGTTATTTTTTTGTTTAGGAGGAATAATCCCTTTGAAACATGATACCTGCCTCTCTCAGCAAAGAAAGCACATTTTGTGGAAGCATATGGTATAATCTCAAAAATAATCCCTAATTTATGTGGGTCAGGGGGTGGAAAATCCCCCTCTATAACCAAGATTTTTTTTTCTCATTTAAAGTACTTATGCCTACATTCTCTATTGAACTTTGTTTTTCCCAATTCCTTTCTTTGCATACACACACACACACACACACATACACATACACTTTGTCTTAGTAATTCATTCATTACTTCATTAATTGGAAATGTCCCTTTCTTCCTCTTGCCACAGTCAAGCCTCTCCATAGTCAAGCTTCTCTATTCCAGTTATAATTTATTAAAATGATTTCTTTAAAAAATAAAAAAGCTTTAGTGAGAACAATTTTCCACTGTGATATTCTGATGTGATTAATGGGTGTGCAAAATGAGAAGGAATTCTAGATGCATTTTTTAGATGCATTTTTAAAGGATAATCCTTTGAGAAGATTTATAGCACTTTAAGAAAAAAAATTAAGCCCATTCAGAGAATCCACTAACATTATGCATTTAGTGGCTTTACACACTAAAATCCTTAAAATTATATTTAGCTACCATAAATTACTTTTGCAATAAAAGTTGATATAAAGAAATATTACTCTATTGTGACATTTTAAGCAAAAAACCATTTTACACAGGCAAATTCTGATGAAAGGCAGCAACTTGGTAAGCCAAAATTCTCTGTCGGCATTGCTAACGCTGTGTAAGAGTGGAGTTAATGATTTTTGCCAATTTAACATTTGGTATACCGTACGTAGTTTCTCCTGCACTAAACAATGTCCTTGCCAGTTGGAAACTGGAAACTACATTTTGGTCATTACAATACTAAGTAAACTTGATCTACCTAGTACATGAAGAAGTCTTTTGTTTCTGACCTAAATTTCTCTTTCAATTCCAGGTAGCAATAAGGTCAAGTCTTTCAAACTTAGATGAAACTCAACAGTTTTCAGATTATTGTTGGTTGGTTCTTAAAAGCAGAGCAGCTGCATAGGTAGGCGGTGATCATCTCCTTCCATGTGGAAGAGCACTGCAAATACTAGACGAGCATTTTGAATTAGATGGCCCCCAGATGACCAGCCTGGTCTATGTTTGTGATGCATTTACTAGATTGTGTAGGCTCCAGTGTTCAGTAAGGACCCTGACACCATGCCTGGCATAAAATTAGCCCTTGATAATTATCTATTGAATGTATCAATTGCTACTTATTTTAAGCATTTTGAGAGTCTGGACGTTATTTTGGGGGGATTATTGTTATATTCCTGTCGCCTGAAATTTTGCCAGGCATATAGTGGGTGCTTGATAAATATTTGCTGCTTGAATGAAATATTTGATGAATGCCTGAATTACAGGCAAAGCAGAATCAGGGAGTGGTTGAGAAAGGAGGCTAAATATGCAGATCACCTGCTTCAAATCACAATTCAGCCACTTACCAGGTGTAGGACCTGGAACCTAAGATTTCAAAAAGATAAAGTGGGAGTCATAGTTATCTCTACCTCCTAAATTTCTTGTGAGGATTGTTAAAATACATGTAAAAGACACATTGTGGCATCTGATGCATGGTAGCAACTCCAGAAAGATTAATATTACTAAAAGAGCATGTGTGCATGTTGGGCACGACCCTGGCTAGGTGAAGTTGCTCTTCACGGGATTTGAAATGCCACATTCTCCCCGTGCTTACTGGAAACAGCAGAATGCGGCTTTTCTGTTACATATTTGCTGCTACGAACTGAAAGTGCTTTATACATCACAGTGTTTACTATTTTCAGAGCTTGAAGGGCCCGAATACAATCTATTTATTTGACAGATAATAGAACTGGATCACAAAAAGATTTTCAGACCTTTGTACTGGTTTAGATTAGTTTCCTATTGCCTCTGAAACAAATACCACAAAGTTAGAGGCTGAAAACAACACAAATTTATTATCTTACCGTTCTATATTTAAGAAGTCTAACATGGTCACCCTGGGATAATACCAAGGGGATGATAGGGCTGTGTTCCTTTCTGGAGGCTATAAGAGAATCCATTTCCTTGCTCTTTCTAGCTTCTGGAGGATTCTCACATTCCTTGGCTTATGGCTCCTCCATCTTCAAATCCAGCAGTGTGGGGCCGAGTCCTTCTCAAACTGCCATCTCTCTGGTTCTTCCTCACTTGCCTTTAAGGAGCCTTGTGCTTAAATTGGGCCCACATGTATAATCCAAGATAATATCCAAATTTGGTCAACTGATTAGCAATCTTAATTCCCCTTTGCCATGGATCCTAACACATTCACAGTTTCTGGGGTAACATCATGGACATCTTTGGAGACACATTGATCTGTCCACCACCTGGCAATCAGGATTTAGGGGCCAATGGTTCTGACTCTAAATCTAATGCTTTTTGAACTGCAAAGCTATTTGACATTTTAACAATATTTGGTCTTCCAACCCATGAACATGGAATACCCTTAGCTTTATTTGGTCTTTGATTTCTTTTTAGCAATGTTTTATAGTTCTCTATGTATAAGTGCTTTACCATCTTGGTTAGATTTGTTCCTTAATATTTTAATATTTTAAGTGTTATTGTAATTGGAATTGCTTTTTGCCCCTTTTTCTTGATTTCCTCTTCAGACTGTTCATTGCTAGTGTATAGAAACACTACTCATTTTTTGTCGTGATATTGTATCCCACCACCTTTCTGAACTCACCTATAAGCTCTAGGAGCTTTCTTGTGGATTTTTCAGGATTTTTTATATATAGGATCATATCATTGGAAACAGGGAAAGTTTTATTTCTTCATATCCAATTTGGATGCATTTTATTTCTTTTTCTTGCCTAATTGCTCTGACTAGAACTTCCTGTGTAATGCTGAATAACAATGGTGACAGTGGGCATCCTTGTGTTCATGATCTTATAGGGAAAACTTTCAGTCTTTCACCACTAAGTAGGCTATTAGCTGTGAGCTTTTCATGTATGCCCTTTATTATGTAGACAAAGATTCCTTCTATTCCTCGTGTTCTAAGTGTGGTTTTTTTGTTTGTTTGTTTTTTAATAAAAAGTGGTGCTGGATTTTGCCAAATGACATTTCTGCCCAATTAAGATGATCATGTGTTTTTTTCCCTTCATTCTGTTAATGTGGTGTAATATATTAATTATGTTTCTTATGTTGAACCACATTTGCATATGTGGGGTAAATCCCACTTGATCATGGTGTATAATTGTTTTAATGCACTGTTAAATTCAGTTTGCTGATATTTTTTGAGGATTTTTACATCTATATTCATGAAAGATATTGGTCTGTCATTTTTTTTCTTGTGGTATCTTTATTTGGCTTTAGTATGAGGGTGATGTGGGCCTCGTAGAATGAATTAGGGAGTGTTCCCTCCTCTTCAACATTTTGGAAGAGTTTGAACACAATTGGAGTTAAGTCTTCTTGGAATATTTGGTAGAATACCCTGTGAAACCATCTGGTCCTGGGCTTTTTTTTTTTTTGGTGGGAGGTTTTCATTATTGATTCATATAGATAATTTGTGTGTTTCTAAGAATTTCTCCATTTCATCTATGGTGCCAAATTTGTTGGCATGGAGTTGTTCATAGCATCCCCTAATTGTCCTTTTTATTTCAGTGGGGTCGATAGTTATGTCCTCCTTTTCATTTCTGATTTTAGTCATTTGAGTCCTGTCTTTTTTTTTCATTGTCATTGTAGCTAAAAGTTTGTCAATTTTATTGATCTTTTCAAAGAATCAACCGTTGGTTTTGTTAATTCTCTCTTTTATTTTATTCTTCTTTCATTTATCTCCACTGTAATCTTTGTTATTTCCTTCCTTCTACTCCTTTTGAGTTTAGTTTGCTCTTTTTTATCTAGTTCTTCCAATTTTGATGTATTCTCTGATTTGAAATCTTTTTTTTTTTACTGTAAATATTTAGATCTATAAATTTCCCTTTCAACACTACCTTATGCATCCCATGAGTTTTGATATGTTATGTTTTCATTTTCATTCACTTCAGGATATTTCCTAATTTCCCTTGTGATTTCCTCTTTAGCCCACTGATTTTTTAAAAGTATATTGTTTAGTGGAGTGGGTGTAGCTCAGTGGTTGAGAGTGTACTTCACATGTACGAGGTCCCAGTTTCAATCGCCAGTACCTCCCCCCCCCCCAAAAAAAAAAGAATGTTGTTTAATTTACTCATAATTGTGATTGTTCCCTTTCTCACTCTGTTATTGATTTCTAGCTTAATTCCATTGTATGCATTGTATGATTTCAATATTTTTTACTGTATTGAGTCTTGTTTTATGATCTAACATATGGTGTCTCCTGAAGAATGATACATGTGCAATCAAGAAGAATGTGTTTTTTGTTGTTGTGGGTGAAGTGTTCCATTTATGTCTGTTAGTTCTACTGGAATTAGGGTATCGTTCAAGTCTTGTATTTCCTTATTGATCTTCTGACTAGATATTATGTACATTACTGAATATGGCACATTGAAGTCTCCTACTCTTAATGTACAACCATCTACTTCTCCCTTCAAATCTGTCAATACTGAGTTCATGTATTTTGGGACTTTGACATTAGGCTCATATATATTTATCATTGTTATGTCTTCTTGTTGATGACCCCTTTACTAGCATATAGTGACCTTCTTTGTCCCTCATAATATTTTTGGATTTAAAGCCTATTTCCTCTGACGTTAGCATAGCTACCAGCTCTCTTTGATTACTATTTGCATGGTATATTTTTTCCATCCTTTCTCTTTCAACCTAATTGTAGATTGTGCTTCCAAAACCACAGATTTATCATTACTTTTTTGTGCATTTGCATTTTAGCACTAGTAGGAAGTAAGAAGTGGAGTTACATACCCAACAACACAATACACTAGCACTGGCATTTGTAATCATCCAAATGGTTACCAAAGGTCTTTCTTTATACCACTTGAGACACTGTCTATTGCCAGTTCCTTTCGGTCTGAAGAAGTCCCTTTAGCACTGTTTGTAGGGTAAGTCTAGTGGTGTCAACTCCCTCTGCTTTTTAAAAATCTGTTAATGTCTTAATCTCTCCCTCATTTTTAAAAGGAAGTCTTGCTGGATATAATATTCTTGGTTGGCAAATGTTTTCTTACAGCACTTGAAAATACATCAACTCACTGCCTTCTTGCCTTCATGATTTATGATAAGGAAGAGGCACTTAATCTAATTTGGACTCCCTTGTAAATAGCATGTTGTTTTTCTCTTGCAGCTGTCAGAACTCTCTCCTTGTCATTGATATTTGAGAGTTTGATCACTATGTGATGGGGCATATTTTTCTTCAAGTTTATCCTGCTTGGTGTTCTCTGGGCTTCTCGGATGTGCATATTCACATCTTTTGCTAAATTTGGAAAGTTCTCTGTTTTTATTCGTTTTAATATTCCTTCTGCCATTTTCTCTCATTCTTCTACTTCTGGTACTCCCATAATGCATACACTGGGATTCTTGGGGGTATCCCAGAGGTCTTTTTGGCTAGTTTTACTTTTTTATAGCTCTCTTTTCTTTCTGCCTCTCAGCATGACTCATTTCAGTTGCCTTTTCTTTGAGTTTGCAGATTCTTCCTTTTTCCAGCCCCAATCTACTATTGAAACCCTCCTAGGAATTTTTTCATTTCATTTATTGTGTTCTTCAACAACAGTTTATTTTTCTTTTTAAAATTTCTCTTTTCTGAGATTCTCATATTGTTCATTTATTGTTTTCTTGATATCCTTCAGTTTTTTCTCTGCATTTTCCTTCATCTTCTTGAACATATTGAATATCATTTTTTAAAAGTTTTTATCTAATATGCCCACATTCTGTTCTTCATTGATGTTTTTCTGGATTTTTATATTCTTCCTTTGGATTGGCCATCGTTTCCTGTCTCTTTGTCTTGTAAACTTTTCTTGCACACTGTACATTTTAATATTTTAAAATGTTAAATCTGGGATTTATTCCCTGAGATGTCTGTTTCTTGAGCTTGTAATCAGGTGGTGATATGGTGGACATATTTGGGGGCAGAAATCCTATCAGGAAGGTTTGCCCAAGGCAAATGCAAAGTGCAGAGCCCTCACTGTCTTCTCTGGACCTGTGTCTTGTCCTTGGCTTGTGCTTGTTAGTGGTCCTAGGAGTTCCCCTGTTTACAGGAGTTTAAATGTCTCCTCTACTTCCCAGGAGACAGACCTACTCCCCTCTTGGGTTTCCACTATGGGATTTATAGCAAGTAAACCTTTGCCCCATGGCATCCACATCAATTGTTTCTTACACTACTTTCACTTTCTCAAGTGCTTTTTGCTTTGAGGCAAATTCTGAGAAGGTAGCATGTCAGAAAGGAGCTTCCCAAGAAAGTCTTTCCCAGCCAGAACAAGGCCAGAAACTCACAAAGGGAATGTGGCCAGCTCTAAACTGCCCTAGAGAAGGGATGAAAGAAGGGCCAGGAAGGGTGCCAGGAACTTCTTCCATAACTCCTCAAAGCTGCATTTTTTTGACCTGCATAGTCAATGCTATCCTTCAAATGTCCTCTGCAACTCTGAGGAAGCATACCATCTTTAAGTGTTCTCAGCCACCTCCATCCAAGATGGATTGGGAAAATGACCACCCTCAGAGCTGGGCCCCCAGTAATTCAAAGTCACCAATCAAAATCTGTGATCAGTGATCAGCTTGTGCCTGCCCCGGGTCTTGGGAAAGTGGATTTTTATGTCCTTTTCTTGACCCAGGAAGCTATGCCACAGACCAGACCCCACTGCAAACTGTTAGAAGAGTGGAGAATGGGCACCAGTAATAGCCTCATGGAGAGAGCATTTTACTGCTCTTTACTGTAATTTAAGTTACAGTAAAGCTCTTCCCTGGATGCTGCATAGTGTTCTACTGGACTCTGGAATTTTGAAATAGTTGAGTCAGTCAGTTCCTGCTTGTTCAATAGTTCTGGTGGAGGGACTGATTCCTGGAGATTCCTACTCTGCCATCTTCCTACAATCCACTCTCTTGATAGATTCCTGACACAGAGAATAACTGTAAATATTTTATTAATATTTTTCACAATATGGTATAAGTAAGATTGCCTCCATTAAGAAAACAAAACAAAAAACAAACAATATAATGCTCTCTGTCTCTCTATGCTTTCTGCTAAATAAACAAAACAATTCTTAGACTACTGAACATTTAGGCTGTCACATTATTTTCGGAATTCTCTCTACCTCTATCCCCAAAAGTGGATTGAAGGCTCCATAGATATGAATTCCTTGTTGATTTGCTGACTTTGCAGAGGTCTGTGTAAAAAATTGGCATGGGCTGAGAAAACATCCTTATCGAACAACAGCAATATGTTTTTATGTATTGACTTTTTTTGTGATTCAATTTGCACTAAGTATCAGAGAAACCTTTATAAACTTCCCTATGAACTTAAAAGCAAGTTTGCATTTTGTGGTTAACTTTTCTTTTACTGTATGTCTTCCAAACTGATGACTCAGCTTCTTTGGACTTTTAGCAGAGTAATGAAAATGAATGGTTTTCCAAATGGTTAGAATCATAATATAAAAATTGGATACAGAGTTTTAGGAAGGCAGAACCAATTAATTTATAATTGTAATAATTAAGTTAGATAAAAAGATAAATTGTGTTTTGCTTACATAGGAAGGCAATGAATGTTTAACTTTAAATTCTGTTATTATAAATAAAGTCAAACATAAGTATTTTCCAAAAGAAGTAGGTATTTTTCATTTTAAAAGCCTGTATGATTCATTCAAAGTATATCTGTGTTTTATTTTTCTTTTTACCTCTTTGGCAATGTGTAAAATTTTACACATGCAACAGATTATTAAGCATTATTCAAATTGTGCTCTGAGTTAACATTTTCTCAATACTCAATCATGAATTATGGTGGGAATAGTAAGTACTGGTTTTATGGTTTTAGTTCTATTATTTTCCTTATGTTTCATGGGTTTCAATCCTGCCTATCATAGATTTACTTTGAAATTGTGGGAATTTTCCAACTGAAATTTATTTTTACAGCTAATGAAATTAATCTTTCTACTTTATATCAATTTGAGCCAGAATTATTCAATGCATTATATTCTCTTATAAAGTGATTAACTTCCCAATTATATGACACTTCTAGAAGTATTTCCATCTGAAAAGAGTAATACATTTTTTTACTGATATACTGTCAAAAGACATTCTAATTGGGCACTATTGAAATAACACCATAGTTTCTCTGAGTTCCATTCAGCATATTTCTTGGAAATTCCAGCATCATATTGAATAGCCTGAACTGCTGAAATGTTTAATTTTGTGTATTTTTTCAGTGAAAACAACATCCATAATTTCCACTTTAACCTCTGTTGTCTATATATCATTTGTAGTCATTTTTAAAGCTAAAATCTCAGAAATGAAATCTTCAGGATTTATCAATTAATTATTAGTTTTAAAATACCTGCAATGTGCTTAGTTTTATGCTTGGTGTTAAGGACTATATTTGGGAGATCTTTTTAGCTGATATGTCATTGCCTAACCCTAAAAAGATGGAAGGCACCAAGATGATGATGATGATGATGATGATGATGATGATTGCTCTTAATTAGAAAGGTTAAAGTGAATCTAATAAGACATATGTAAAAATTTGCATATGTCTTTCTGAATATTTGGTTTATCAAGCTGAGACTGGAATATGGCAAGAAGCTAATCTGGGAATTTAAGTTGAAGTTTAGGATCAGAGACCAAAGAGTTTTTATAAGTTTAGTTCATTCCTGGTGCTACATTATCTGAGCTGAAAAAAGTCTACCATGCATAAAATATTTTAAGCATCCTTAATCTGACAAAAATTCTGTAGCCATTCTTTAAAAGTTTAAAACATAAAATGCTTAAGGAATAATGAAAATAAGTTGAACCTGAGTGTGCTGCCCTATTTTACTATGTCGATTTAATGGCAAATGAGCATGATTACATTGGAGTAGATAATTACTAGGATTCCTTCTAATCTTCAACATTCAACAATTTCTATGGTGCACAATGAATAAATCATTTCATTGTTTTAATGTATTTTCTTATCGCCCTTACTCAGCCCCATTTTATCTGTCCTTTTTAATATTCAAACACTTGGAGATCTTAGAAATATAAGTAATTGAAGTACATGTCATATCTGACATTCTTCCAAATAACCTCCCTCCTTTCTCTCCTGTTTTATACATTTGGTTCATGGCCGGACATGTGCTATGAACTGAGACTTAAAATTCGGTCCCATTTCTGTAAGACTAGATCAGAAAAATAATTCAGAGCTAAGCCTCTGTGCAGGTGCAGAAGGTCACGACTCAGAGACCACAACACTGTCTTCAGTGATGGTTGAGCAGAGAAACTGGCGGAATAATTTCCAGAAACGCTCCGTGGGTAAGTGACCCAGGGAAAGGACTGGTAGTGGTGATTACAAGGCAGAATTGTAGAATAAAAACAGGAAAAAGTCTGCTTACTAAAATAAACTTTCTGAAGGTGACATTTGAAGCAGATTTTAATATCTTCTAAAATAGTTTATTGAGGTGGGAGCCACAACCCATTAATGGATAACAATTAAAAAAAAAAAAAAGTTTTAATGAAATAGAAAAGAATAGAAAATAGAGCACATCACACGTAGCCAGGATAAATATTGTTCAGCAACATTTTTTTCCTGGCTTTGTTTGTACATGTGTACATGTATACATGGTCTGGAAGAAAAATTTCTTTCTTACTTTGGATTGTGGTTTAAAAAGCTTGAAAGTGATTACTGTAGAAATGAGCTTCCTAACCCTTTCAAAACTAGCATAGCTTTTTCAAAATACCCATGCCCCAGCCCATTTAGATGTGTACAGCTTTGTTTTATATTTTACCCAATCTCCCACAAGTGATGCCACCTGTAGAATATAAGTTAACAAGACTTTCCCATCTTGCAGAATTGTTTAGGAATGAGGCAGTAGGTAGTTGGACGTGGGGAGTTCTATTTAAAAGAAGTAGAATTACCCCCACACGCCCGTGTCACAAACACTTCTTCCCACCTCACTCTCTGCAGCCTCACTCTCTAGACTGAGCTCTTCTTTGAGCCCCTTCAGAAGGCAAGTAATCCATCATTCATTTCCCTTGGGTGGTGAACTTGGCCTCCAAAAAGCAGACTCTCTATTTCAAAACACCTTCGTCTGAATGCATTCATGTGGTTAGTGTAACAAGCTGGATGAAAGCCAAACCTTTCCTAATAAGAAATTAGTGACATCAATAAAAGCGCAGATTTGGTAAATGGTAAGCACAAGGTCTTCTGTCAGAGTCTGTCTTCTGAGAACTGTGATGTTTCTCACACAATCACTTCAAGGAAGGTCATCTTTGAGGTGGCGGCAGGGAGGGAGGTATCTGTCAATCAATGCAGTCTGCTAGAGGGCAGATATTCCTGGAATGGAAAGGACTCTTGGTATTTTGGGATCTTCAGTCTATTCTTTTGAGTGTCCAGCCTTCCAAGTGTCACCAAGTATAATGCAGAGGACTGCTTTGGGGACCACTGAGATATATATGGGAATATTATTTATGAAATATTCCAAACATTTGGAAGTTATATTATTCATATGTGACAATAGTATCACCTTGAGGATGATTTTCCACATGGCAGAAGAAATCATAGAGCAATCCAAAAATTCCTTCTGTGCCTCCATTGTCATCAATTACACCCACTGATTCACTCACTTTTTTCATGTGTTTTATTAGTGTGGGTTTTTGGGGTATCTAGTATGGGTGAGGGCCAGTGCTGGCAGCCAAGTATATAGCAGAAACAACCAGATAGGGTTCCTGGCATCCAGAAGCTGAAAGTCTAGTGGGAAAAAAGGCATTAGATAAATAATCACAAATAATTAGTTACTTAGTGCAGTGAAGGAAAAGTACATTTGCTTCTCATTTATGAATCTTTCTTTCAAGTAAGTATTTACCAGTCTCTTCTTACATGCCAGGAGGAGAACAAATTCGAATGGAATGGAGACAGATTTTATGCTTCTGCTTCTTACCCTATCCCCAGCTCCTGTGGCTTCCAGACCCTGATCCCTGTGGTGACTTGGTCCTTGGCCAGAGCCCCCACAGGGTACTGTAAATTGCCACTAGGGGGAGCCCTAGCTTGGCAATTAGCCCAAATTCGACATCGCCGCTTCCAGTTATTAGGCAAGGAACTAAGGAGGTATGGGGATTTAAAAAATTATTTTTCTTAATATCTTAAGCTGAAAGCTGAAGCCATTTTTCTATAGAATTATTGTTTTAAATGGTGGTTAGATTCTAAAATACTATAATTTAGTTGTATAAATGGACTAAATTATCCTGGATGAATTGACTTGTTTACTTGATGTAATTGTAGCCCACTTCTTCCTACTCTGAAATTAAAGCACAAATAACTCAAATATAATTACACTTTTGGAACACACACCATTTTGCTAATTTACGTCCTCCTAAATTCTTGAGATAGTTTATTCCCAGGAAGAACATTATTACTGATGGAATTTATAGGTTAGGAAAATAAATGGATATGTTGTTGCAATCCATAGAACAGCAGTTTTAGAATCGTTAAAGGTCTTTGCTGTCTTATTACTCTTTTATTATGAATGTAGATAGACGTAGCAATATCTCTGCTAAACTACTCCTGTATTTTGATATGAGTTCTTCAACAAAAACGACAAAGACTCTGTTCCTTGAAAATGAGTTTGTTTTTCTAAAATTGAGTGAGTCTAGAAGAAAAACGAGCCAATAATAATCTTTAAGGCATTTGATTTACTTTCTTTTCTGAGTCGAAATTTAAAGTAAACTCAAAGAGGAATGAGAGCTTAAAGTTTTGCGGTGATTAACACTGCCAGGCTCCACAAAGAAAGCCTGTGAGTGTATGGGGGAGACTGAGAGCCGGCTGCACCCCCACCTAGTGTTCAGTAGCAATGACTTATGCACTCAGAGACCCAGTGCCTGAAAACTGCTGAGATTTTGACAGGCCTATAAATCATCATGCCCTCTTGGTTGTGGAACCTGTTGAGTCACCAGCATGGGTTTTAAACATTGAATTATGTTCTCATTTTGTAGGGCTCAACCAGAAATCTCTTATTTGTTCACAAATCCTGGGGCCACCTAATGACCTGATAGTTTCTAAGCAGTGGCCTGCTTTTGGCCATTTGTTCTCTAAAGCCACTAGTGCTGTGACCATTAAGATTTTATTCTTCAGTTAACGCAGTCCTTCTCGCGTTGTAACGATTTGCTATCAGGCCAGAAGTGAGGTTTTCAAATGAGAAAAGAAAGGCTGGATGGCCATTTCCTACAAAAGGCGACCTTTGCTTCCTTCTTGCTCTCTCTTTCTTTTTAATTCACAAAGCTAGGGAAGCGGCTGTGGCTCAATCAGTAGGGCTCCCGTTTACCATATGGGAGGCCCGGGGCCCAGTTCCCGGGGCCTCCTGGTGAAGGCAAGCCCGCCCGCACGGCGTGGTTAGCGGACCCAGAGAGCACAAGCAGCAAGGGGGGGATAAATGAATAAATAAATAAAATCTTTAAAAAAGAAAAAAAAAAGCAAAGCTGTACTGGTTATCTGTTAGGTTGTGCCAACAGCAAATGGTCATCTGGACCTTCCTCTCACCACCTCTTTGCATTCAAGACTTCAGTTGCAGCAATCTGTCCAAATAACAATACAGCGTTAGTACTGCCCTATGCCTCCTGCTGTCCACACCCAGAAGGTAAATAATGCTGGGGAAATTCCCATCACTGTGTAAGTTGGCTCTCCTCTAAGCCATGTCTCTGATTCTAGCTGTTCTCAGTTCTGCAACCAGTCCCAAAGGTGAGCTCCCGATGGTGGTCATTAAGCATCTTGGGCTTCACTGGTCATCTAGATTGGATTTTCCCCGAGTGCTGGAAACACAGTTTGGTTCCGAAAGGGGCCAGCCTCCCGAAACACAAAATAGGCTGCATTTAATGAAGTTTATATTTTCTTCCCTCTGTTGAGAGCCAGTTTAGCCAAAATGTCTCTCTTTCTTACATTCTAATATCCAAAGTAAACTTTCTGTCATGTCCCTTAAATTTAAAACCTCCATCACCAAGACCCTTCTAACCAGCCTCTTGGCTATTGCCTACCAGCTTTGCTCACCTCTACACCATCGTCCCCCAACATTGCCTAATTTATTTGAGCCCCACTACTGTCAGGTAGAAATATTGTATGAGTTACTTATTCCTGTTCTCTGATCAGTTCCTCTGGTCATTTCTTGCCAAAGGGAACTGTGACAAAATGACAAGGGGTCACATAATCCAAGACAGGAAACAGGGATCCCTGGCTCATTTCTTTCACCAGGGGTTTTCTGCTAGAGTGAATGAGAGAGGTTGTGACAATCATCCTTGGGCGCCAGGGTTTGTTTTTGTTTTCTCATCCCTTAACAAGAAGAGTCACAGGGTAAAAATACAATACCTGAGTTAGGTCTTCAGAAATTTATCCTACCACAGTTGTTACTGTATTCACTCATCAAACTTTTTGAGTCATCTACAAACAACCTCTCGACTGCCTCATTCAATCCTCTGAAATGGGTTCATCCTGAATTATTCTTGCCCTCTGACTCCTGTATTAATTCATCTCTCTTCCAAATGTTAATGAGAATCTTTTCCATCTCCTGTCTCTAGGCTCAGTCCTACTCCTCATTGTTTGTATGAAATGTCTTCTGAATCACAAATGAGATGAAGTTGTACTTCTCTTTAATCCTCTTTACGACCCCTCCATCAATCAAAGAAAATCAAACCCTTTCCAGTGGCTATGAGGGCTTTCAACTCTGGCCAATGCAAGAGGCAGCCAGACCTCCCACTAGACAGAACTTTTATGTTTCCCCAAGGATGTTCTTTTTACGTCTCTGTTGTTAATGAATTTTTGCCAGATTCCCCCACTCGCTTCAACCTTCACAACTCAGCCTAAGCTTTCTTGCCCTTTTACCCCTCTTTTTTAGTTTGCTAAAGCTGCTGGGAGCAAAATACCAAAAATGAATAGGCTTTTATAATAGTAATTTATTAGGGTAAAAGCTTACAGTTCTGAGTCTGTGAAAATGTCCAAATCAAGGCATCAGATTCAGAGATGCTGAATCATCAAGGTCAGCTGCTGGCAGATCTGGACTCCCGCCACTTGACAAGACAAAATGGTGGCTCTCCATTTGGATGTCTGCCTTCTTCTCCAGGCCACCTTCTCTTTCAGCTTCAAGCTGCTCCATGGGCCTAGCCTCCCAGAGGCCTCTATCCATACCTTTGTGTTCCCCTGACTCCAACAACTGGCCTCAGGGATATCTCTCTCATCCCCTCAGGGCTTCTTTTCTTTCTGCAATTGTAGGCCATCTTGGAGTCTTCTCTCACGTGGCAGAGTAAAATGACAGCTGTCTTTCTCTGCCTGTTTCTGCTTTCAGTTCTTTGCTCATAGCCCTCTAGAAAGAGGGTGAAGACCCAACCTAGGTCATACATCATACCTTGCTGATGTAGTCCAATCAAAAGCCCTAAAGTGGTCTAATCAAAGGGTGATCTAATCAAAATTTCCCTTCACTGAATCTAATGCAATCAAAGGGTCCCACATCCACACAATTTGATTAGTTCTAAGAGCAGGATCTTTATGGGATTCACAAGACTTCAAACTGTCACAGGATCCCTCCACATATCCATTAGCAATTAGCTCTAATGAAGTCTCAAAGAAATTTGAATGAAAAATAATTACAGCAATGATTGTAATGATTCAACCTTTTGGTCAAATACACCTTCTCTCCAGTAATCTTTTGAGGATAAAGGATGTCTTTAGTGCCAGAGAGTCCTGTGTTCAAACCCAGATTTTGCTGCTGTCTGTTTGTGACCTTGTCATGTTTTCTGACCCCTTTCCTTCTGAATAATCTTCTTTCTAAACCAGGAACAAAGGCACCTGCCCTGCAGAGTTAACGAAGGATGTATTGAAGTGATGTGAATAATTTCTGAATTCAGTTCCTGCAACACAGTGCATGATCAAAATGAATGATTGGCCAATTTTCATCTCCCCATTCCAATAGCAGGCCTGACAAGTCCTCTACTTAGCATTCATTTATTCATTCATTCAACAACTATTTATTGAGCACCTACCATAGGCTGGGCATCCTACTGTGTCCTGGGTAAACAGTGTTGAATAAGTTGAAAAAGATACCACCTTTTACCATCAAGGAATTTAAGATTGAGTAGTGGGCAGGCAGCAAGTAAGGAGGTAGTCATCATTGTGTGTGAGAAATTACACAATAAAGCTCATGGGGGAAGCACATAGAATTAATAACAGCAGAAGACAGGAGAAGTAGGTGGCTTTGTATCCCACAGTAGGTGCTCAGTAAATGTTTTTTAGACACTCCATATAATTAAAAGAGCAGAACAGGATGAGGAGATAGGTTTGTCTGTGGTTTTGCAGTATTTGCTAACTTGGTACCTTTTGTAATTCCTTTTTAGGGGAAGTCCAGTTTTCTATTTTTCAAGCTCTAATGCCTGATTGATCCTTCCAGGGGGAATTGTTTGACCTGCACACACAAAAGGTTATTTCAGGACTGACATTCTGAGGAAAAATGTATGATCACCTGATGATTCTCTTGAACTTCAGTCAACTTGACACTGACTTCCTGATGATTTTTGCAGGAGACGTGGGACCGGGGATGGTTTGAGTCATGTGGAACCACTTCAGATGGCAATCCAGAGAGCTGTGCCGAGGGAGGACATGGAGAGACTCTGCCAAATCATCATGGAATTTGCCAAGCGGCACAGTCCGAGAAATACAAACATTCCAAGAGACACTTAATATTAACTAGCCGGGATGAGGGGCCGCTTGCCAGGATCTGTCTGGGGCCAGGTTACAAATCATAAATTGCTAAGAGATATTATGCAAAGTGAGTTTGTAGTCCAACAGTTATAAAGATTTCTAAAGCTCTGCATGGTGGGGATTTAGTAATTGTCTTGGAGCCTTGTATTAATATTATACGTTACTATAGGTATACAGCAACAATATATTGCTATAGTGCAATTGTTGCTTTGCATTTTATATACTGTGTGATTTTAAGGAAAGCAAAAGTGTTCTCGGACCCTCAGGGATGAATGGATATCAAAGGAGTGGGCAGGGGTTCCAGCCCCTGTGAAATTGATGGCACCCGTTTTTGTCACTGGATTCAATAATGCCACATGTTGGATGAGAGTGACGTTGAGGAGTGAAGGAGGGAAAAGATGGAAGGGGAAAAACAGAGAGGAACTTGATGCAAATGGATAGAACAAAGAACTGTTCTCTACAAAGCCAGAGGGACCCATGTAGCCTGAGCAAAGTGGAAAATAAACCTGTGCCTGAGGAAGCCTATGTTTCTTGAACCTCATTTGTTTGTCTTTAATCTCCCAGAAATATTCCTTTCTCTACTCTTTTTTCATAGGACAACCTCAGTCACTTGTACCTGTACCCATCCTTGTTTTTGAAGATGCTGGAGCAAGAATGAATTTGAGCATAATAGTGAGAGCTGTGAATTGAGGAAAGAAATGAAAAGGGGAACAGGGGGAAGCGGCTGTGGCTCAATCAGTAGGGCTCCCGTTTACCATATGAGAGGCCCCAGGTTCGGTTCCCGGGGCCTCCTGGTGAAGGCAAGCCCGCCCGCGCGGCGTGGTTAGCTGACCCAGAGAGCACAAGCAGCAAGGGGGGCGATAAATGAATAAATAAATAAAATCTTAAAAAAAAAGGGGGGGGGGGACAGGAAAAGTATGATGGGCAATTGTGTAAACACTTTGTAGCAAGGGAACCTACTTTTAATATTCATTTACATTTACAATTGAATGATAATTTAATACAGATGTCAAACAGTTGTGGAAAAAAGGGGGGATTAAAAATGGTTTGCTACTTTTCCTCTTGGCTGCAGAATAGCACAATACAATTACAAAACTCTACAAATATGATGTTAAATACCAAGTTCTGTAATTACTAAACCAAAATACTAGGTGCATACCAAACGATAGTGGTCACAAAATTGCCGCTTAGTTCTCATACACTTTGTAAAACCTCTTAAAATAAATTTAATCTTTTTAAATATTTAAAATATTTCAAAAATCAGAAAAAGTTTTCTTTTAGATATACATGAGACATGTGAAAAACCTTAATGCTGAAGACATAGTTTAAAATATGAACACATAAAAAATATCAAACTATTTGAAAATGAAAAGGCATTTTGCCTTCACATTTTTCTATGGCCAAAATACCAATGGAGCATATTTTTCTCAGAAAATCTAATCAATAAGCAGTGTCTCTCTTGCCCATAATTAACAGGAAACATCTTAAAGTCAGTAAATCTTTATTGACCATCTTTTATGTGTTAGGCAAAAAATATTGTTTTGACATTTTTTGGGAATTTATTTAATACTTTAAAAGGAGATGCTTAAAATTTTCACCAACTTTTCAATATTTTATACATGCAGAAAACTTGAAAGGAGAACAAAATAAATACGTAGCCTCCACTTAGACCCAAACATTTTTAATATTTGTCATGTTCGTTTTTACTTTCTCTCTCATTCTCCCTTGTTTTCTCTGTGTATTTTGTTAAAGCATTAAAAAATATGTTAGATGAATTGTAAGACTTTACTCCTAAACACTTCAGCATGCAAATCTATAAAAAGGAAGTATTCTTCTATAAATTACAATACTCTTATTACAGCTCATAAAATTAGCAATAATTATCTAATCTCATTTAAAATCTGGTCCATATTCAAATTTCCATAAAGTTCCTTCCCTTTCCATCACAGGTTTTATAAATGTTTTTTCAAAGGATCAAATCAAGAATACCACATTGATTTAACTGTTATGATTCATAAGTCTCTTTTAATCCAGAATCGTTACCCACTCCACCCTCTTTTTTTCTTTCATGACACTGATTTTTGGAAGAAATGAGGACAATTATCTTGTACAACACCAAACATTCTGTACTCTCTGATCATTTCTTTTGTGCTGTCAGTTAACTTGTTGCTCTATCCCCTTTATTTCCTGTGAATAAAAAATTAGATATAAATGCATGATTAAATTTCAGTTAAATGTTCAGTTATGTTTTTATTAAGAAATTGTAGATTTACAGAAAAATCATACAGAAAGTATAGAGTTCTCATATAACTCACAGAGTTTTCCTTATTATTAACTCTTAGCAGTAATGTATTATTTTGTTACAAATTATGAAACAATATTATTATAATTATATTAATAACCCTAGTCCATTGTTTACATTAGGGTTCACTATTTTGTACACTTCAAAGGTTATTTAAAAAATTTTTATACTGTTAACATAAATGCAACTTAAAATTTCTCCCTTTAGCCACGTTCAAATAAATAATTTAGTGCTGTTAATTACATTTACAATGCTGAGCTATCATCACCACCATCCATTACCAAAATGTTTCCATTACCCCAAACAGAAACTCTGCACCAATTAAGCATTAACTTCCCATTCTCTGTCACTAGCCTGATCACTGGAAACCTATATTCTAGTTTCTGACTTTATGAAATTGCATACTGATATTATTTTATGCAAGTGAGATCATACAATATCTGTCCATTCTTGTCTAATTTATTTCACTCAACATGATATAACATGTATCAAAACTTTAGTCCTTTTTACAACTTAATATATTCCATTGTGTGTATATACCATATTTTATTTATCTCTTCAACTGTTGGTGGACACTTGAGTTGTTTCCATCTCTTGGCAATTGTGAATAATGCCACTATTAATATTTGCATGAAACTATCTGTTCTGTTTGAGTCCTTGCTTTTAATTCTTTTGGGTATATACCTTGAAGTAGGAGTACTGGGTCATATGGTAATTTTATAGTATTGAATTTCTGAAAAATTTCCAAACTGTTTTTCACAGAGGCTGCACCATTTTACATTTCCACCAACAATGATCAAGTCTTCTTATTTCTCCACATCCTTTCCAACACTTGTTATTTTCTGTTTATTTTTAATAGTAGCCATTCTAGTTGGTGTGAAATGGTATTTCAATGAGTTTTTGATTTGCACTTCCCTAATAGCTAATAATGTTGAGCATGTTTTCATGTACTTTTTGGCCATTTGTGTATCTTCTTTGGAGAAATGTCTAATTAAGTCCTTTATCCATCTTCAGTAGGAATTTTTGTCTTTGTTGTGGAGCCATAGGCTTTCTTAAAATATATTCTGCATACTGAACTCTAAGCCAATATTTTCACCAATTCTGTAGGTTGCTGTTTTAGCTTCCTGGTAAAGTCCTTTGATGCGTAGAAATTTTTAATTTTGGGGAAGTCTCATTTATCTTTTTCTTTTGTTGCTCATGCTTTAATGTAAAGCATACATTTTAGTGTAATCCATTGCCTAACACAGGTTCTGAAGTTGTTTCCCTGTTTTCTTCTATGAGTTTTATAGTTTTTGAGTCTTATATTTAGGTCTTTGATCCATTTTGAGTTAATTTATGTATATCGTGTAAAATAGGGGTCCATCTTCATTTTTTTGCATATGGATATCCAGTTTTCCCACCAACATTTGATGAAGAGACTATTCTTTCCCCATCGAGTGGACCTGGCAACCTCATCAAAAATCAATTGGTCATGAAAATGAGGATTGACTTCTGAACTCTCAATTAAATTCCATTGTCTATATTTGTGGCCTTGTATCAGTTTTATGCACTTTTGATTACTGTAGTTTTGTAGTAAGTTTTAAAATTGGGAAGTGTTTGTCTTCAAACTTCATTCCTCTTTTTCAAGATGTTTCTGACTTTATGGGGCCCCTTACCCTTCCGTATACATCTGATGATTGGCTTTTCCATTTCTGCAAAGAAGGCTGTTATAATTTTTTATTGGAATTATGTTAAATCTGTAAATTGATTTGGGTAGAATTGATATCTTAAGGATATATAAAGCCTCCCAATCCATGAACATGGACTGTCTTCAATTTATTTAGATCTTCTTTGACTTACAAGCATATCTCAGATCATTATGCATTACTTTATTCTGCTTCGCAGACATTGCAGTTCTTTCAAATTAAAGGTTTGTAGCAAACCTACGGTGAGCTAGTCTATCAGTGCCATTTTTCTAACAGCAGGTGCTGTTACAAAATTTCAACTTTTTCATATTATTATATCAGTGAGCTTTGATGTTACTATTGTAATTGTTTTAGGGCACCACAGGTTGTACCCATATAAGATGGTGAACTTCATTGATAAATTTGTGTGTGTTCTAACTGCTCCACCAACCAGCCATTCCCCATCTCTCTCCTTCTCCTCCGGCCTCCCTATTCCCTGAGATGCAACAATATTGAAATTAGCCAATTAATAACCTTACAATGGCCTCTAAGTGCTCAGTGAAAGAAAGAGTAACACGTCTTTTACTTTAAATCAAAAGCTAGACATGATTAAGCGTAGTGAGGAAAGTGAGTTGGAAGCACCAAATAGACAAATGTGAATGCAAGGGAAAAGTTCTTGAAGGAAATGAAGTACTACTTCAGTGAACAGATGAATGATAAAAAAGCAAAACAGCATTATTGCAGATATGGAGAAAGTTTTAGTAGTCTGGATAGAAAATCAAACTATTCACTATATTTCTTTAAGACAAAGCATAGTCCAGAGAAAGGCCCTAATTTTATGAAAGGCCTTAATTCTATGAAGGTTGAGAGGGGTGAGGAAGCTGCAGAAGAAAAGTTTGAAGCTAGCCAAGGCTGGATCATAATGTTTAAGGAATGAAGCCATCTCCATAAGTGCAAGATGAAGCAGCAAGTGCCGATGTAGAAGCTTCAATAAATTATCCAGAAGCTCTAGCTAAGATAATTGATGAAAATGGTTACACTGAACAAGAGATTTTCAATGTAGATAAATTTGTCTTCTATTGGAAGGAAATGCCATCTAGGACTTTCATAGCTAGAGAGGAAAAGTCAATGCCTGGCTTCAAAGCTTCAAAGGACAGGCTGGCTCTCTTGTTAGGGGCTGTGATGGTTAGGCTAATGTGTCAACTCGACCAGGGAATTGTGTCCTGGTGTTAGGTCCAGCAAGCACTGGGCTAACTGTAATACAAGAACATTTATGGACTTTGATCCCCAGTGAGTTTACTGTGTGGATGGCTGATTACATCTGCATCAATCAGGGAGATTGCATCATCAATGTGTGACGCTTTTATCCAATCAGTTGAATGCCTTAAAAGGGGAAGTGATTTCAACATTCAGGGAGAATTTCCTAGCTCGTCTTTGGACAGCCAACTTCTCCCAGAAATTCATCAAGGACCTTTCATTGGACTTTCATTGGAGCCCCTGGTTTGCAGCCTGCCTGCTGAACCTGGACTTGTGCATCCCCACGGTCGTGTGAGAGACTCTTATAGAATCTCATATTATTGACAGATATCTCCTGTTGATTCTGTTTCCCAAGAGAACCCTAACACAGGGGCTAATGTAGCTGATGACTATAAGTTGAAGCCAATGTGTATTTACAATTCTGATAATTCTAGGGCCCTCAAGAGTTATGCTCAGTCTACTCTGCCTATGTTTTATAAATGTGTGCCTGGATGATAGCACATCTATTTACAACATGGTTGACTGAATATTTTAAGCTCACTCTCGAGACCTACTGCTCAGAAAAGAATATTTCTTTCAAAATATTACTATTTATTGACATTACACCTAGTCACCCAAGAGCTCTGATAGAGATGTGATGGAGTTTCAATTAAAGGCCATGACTACTGATAGAAAAGAAGGTCACCTTGGAATGTAACAAACAAGTTCTGGAGTTTCATGCTAACAGGAGCTGGGTGGGGAAACA
>JAKSZT010053813.1:1108835-1166656 GCA_026826555.1 Tolypeutes matacus
TTCTCTTTGTCTTATTCTTTCTTTCTCATCCGCGGCACCGTTTTCACTGACCCAGTTCCTGAACGCCAACAGAGATGTACAATGAGCTGAATGTTGTTTTCATGCCTAATACAACATCCATTCTGCAGCCCATGGATCAAGGAGTCATGTCAACCTTCAAGTATTATTATTTAAAAAATACATTTCATAAGGCTAGAGCTGATCTATATTGTGATTCTTCTGATAGATCTGGGCAAAGTCAATTGAAAACCTTCTGGAAAGAATTCACCATTCTAGATGCTATTAAGAACATTCATGATTCATGGGAGGATATCAAAATAACAACATTAACAGGAGTTTGGAAGAAGTCCATTCCAATGCTTATGGATGATTTTGAGGAGTTCAAAGCTTCAGTGGAGGAAGTAACTAAAGATGTGGTGGAAATAGAAAGAGAACTAGGATTAAAAGTGGAGCATGAATATGTGACTGAATTGCTGTACTCTCATAATAAAACTTTAATGTATGAGTAGTTGCTTCTTATGGATGAACAAAGAAAGTGGTTTCTTGAGTAGAATCTACTCCTGGTGAAGATGCTGTGAACATTGTTGAAATGACAAAGGATTTAGAATATCATATAAACTTAGTTGATAAATCATCAGTAGTTTTTAAGAGGATTGACCCCAATTTTGAAAAAATTTCTACTGTGGGTAAAATGTTATCAAAAAGCATCACAACCTACAACAAATATTTTGTGAAAAGAAGAGGCAATTGATGCAGCAAACCTCAATGTTGTCTTATTTTTAAAAAATTGTCCCAGCCACCCCAACCTTCAGCAACCACCAACCTGATCAGTCAGCAGCCATCAATACTGAGGCAAGATCCTCCACCAGCAAAAGGATTATAACTTGCTGAAGGCTCAGATGATGGCTAGCATTTTTAGCAATAAATAATATTCAATTAATGCATATACATTGTTTTTAGACATATTATTATACACTTAATAAAATACAGTATGGTATAAATATAACTTTTATATGTAATGGGGAACAAAAAATTTCATCTGACTCACTTTATTGTTATGTCACTTTATTGGATTAGCTATGGATTTTCATGTATGCCTTTTATCATGTTGAGGAAGATTCCTTATATTCATAGTTTTCTGAGTGTTTTTATCAAGAAGGGGTCCTGGGTTTTGTCAAATGCCTTTTCTTGTCATTTGAGATGATCATGTGTTTTTCCCTTTGTTCTTATAAAGAGGTGTGTTACATTAATTTATTTTCTTATGTTGAACAACCATTGCATACTTGAGTTAAATCTCACTTATTATGTTGTATAATTCTTTTAATGTGCTTTTGAATTCGGTTTGCTAATATTTTCTTGAGGTCTTTTGCATTAATATTCATAAGGGATATTGATCTGTCATTTTCTATTCAGGTAGAATTTTTTTCTGGCTTTGGTAATTGAGTGCTGCTAGCCTCAAAGAATGAGATAGGAAATATTTCCTCTTTTTCAAATTTCTTGGAATTATCTAAGCAGGATTATGATCATTCTTCTTGGAATATTGATAACATTCACTAATGAATCTATTTGGTACTGGGTTTTTCTTTGTTGCGAGGTTTTTGATTACTGATTCAATGTCATTATTTGTTATTGATCTATTGAGAGTTTCCCTTTCTCCTTGAGTCAGCATAGGGACTTTGGGTGTTTCTAGACATTTCTCCATTTCATCTAGGTTAACTAATTTGTTGGAGTAATGGTGTGCATAATGTCCTTTCATAATTTTTTTAAAATTTTATTTCTGTGGTTTGGTAGTAATATCCCCTTTCAATTTCTGATTTTAGTTATTGCGTCCTCTCACTTTTTACTTTTGTCATTCTAGCTAAAGTTTTGCCAATCTTAGGGAATCTTTTCAAAGAATCAACTTTTGGTTTCATTGATTCTCTCTACTGTTTTCTATTTTAATTCTCTATGTCATTTAACTCCACTCTACCCTTCTGCTTTCTTGGGTATATTTTACATTTCTTTTTCTACATCCTCCAATTGTGAGGTTAGGTCTCTTTTTTGAGATATTTTTCTTTTTTAATCTAAGCATTTAGAGCTATAAACTTTACCCTTACCACTGCCTTTGCTGCATCCCACAAGTTTTGGTATGTTGTGTTTTCATTTCCCTCATTTTACCTATTGTATATTTGAGTGTGTCATTTAATTTCCACATATTTGTAGATTTTATGTTTCTCCCTCTATTATTGATTTCTAGCTTCATTCAATTTTGTATGTATGATTTCAATATTTGTTAATTTATTGAGCCTTGTTTTTTTACTTATAATATGATCTATCTTGGAGAATGATCCATGTGCCCTAGAGAAGAATGTGTATTCTGCTGTTAGAGTGTGAAGTGTTCTATATATGTCCATTAGGTCTAGTTTGTTTTATAGTATCATTTATGTCTTCCATATCCTCATTGACCTCCTTGCCATTCTATCCATTACTGAAAGTGGTATATTAAGACTCTTACTATTAATGTAGAACCATATATATCTCCCCCCAACTCTTCAATATGTGCTTCATATATTTTGAGGCTTTGCTGTTACATGCATATATATTTATAATAGTTTTGCCTGCTTGTTGAATTGATTCCTTTATCAATATATAGCATCCTTATTTTAACAGTTTTTGACTCAGCCTTTTTTATCTGATATTAGTATAGTTATCTCAGCTCTCTTCCATTGTTGCTTACTTTCATATTCACTTGATTTTTTGTAGTGTATCATTTTGAGTCCTTTCTCTTTCCTTCTGTGTATATCTTTCAGATGTTTTCTTTGTATTTACCATGGGGCTTACATGTAATATCTCAAATCAAAAAACAGTCACATTTAGGGGAGTGGGTGTAGCTCAATGACTGAGCACCTGCTTCCCATGTACAAGGTCCTCAGTTCCATCACTGATACCTCCTAAAAAAGCAAACAAAACAAGAACAGTGACATTTATTTGATACCAACTTAACTTCAATAGCATACACAAGCACTGTTCCTATACTCCTCCATCTTCCTGCTTCTTGTACTTGTTACAGATTATATATTTATACATTGTGTGTGTCCAAACCATAGACTTAACATTATTTTTTATGCATTTTCATTTTAGAAATGGTAAGAAGTAAAAAGTGGAATTACATACAAAAATACAATAGAATAGTACTGGCATTTGTAATTACCTTATGGTTACCTTTACCAGTCATCGTTATCATTATGCTCCATCATTCCAATATCTAGACTCCTTTCTTTAAAGTTTGGAGAACTTTGTTTAGCATTTCTTGTAGAATAGGTTTAGTGATGATGAACCCCCTCAGGTTTTGTTTATCTGGGATTGTCTAATCTCTCCCTCATTTTTGAAAGACAGTCACCCAATATTTTTCGTTGGCAACTATTTTCCTTCAACACTTTAATTATTTTGTCCCATTGCCTTTTTACCTGTGGTTTCTGATGGGAAATCAGCATGTAATCTCATTGGGTCTCATGTATATTACATGTTACTGTACTCTTCCAGGTTTCAGACTTCTATCCTAGTCTTTGACATTGACAGTTTGGCTATTATGTGTCTAAGCATGGGTCTCTTTGAGTTTATCCTGTTTGAGGCCCATTTGGCTTCTTGAAAGTGTATTTTCAAGTATTTCATTAAATTTGGGAAACTTATTTTGCCATTATTTCTTTGAATATTCCTTATGCCCCCTTCTCTCTTTTTTCTCCTTCTGGGATGCCCATATTGCATATATTGGCACGCTTGATGGTGCCCCACAGGTCTCTTAGGCTCTGTTTACTTTTTAAATTTTTATTTTTGTTTCTGATCCTCTGCATGAATCATTTCAGTTGTCTTATCTTTGAATTCATGATCCTTTCTTCTGGAAGTTCTTCTGCTGTTGAAACCCTTCAGGGGCTTTTTAAAAATTTTCATTATTGTGTTCTTTAATTCTGCTTTTCACTTAGGATCCTTTTTAGAATTTCTATCTCATCACTGAGATTTTCATTTTGTTCATTCATCATTTTCTTAATATCCTTTAGTTCTTTCTCAGTGTTTTCCTTTATCCCCATTAGCAAATTGAGGAACATTTTTTGAGGTCTTTGTATGGTATCTCCAAAGTCTGGTCTTCTTCCTTTTGGTTTCCAAACTTTTACATTGTTCCCTTGAATGGACCATCATTTCCTGATTCTTTGTTTATCTTATAATCTTTTATAGTATACTACACATTTTAATATTTTAATGTGTTGACTCTAGAATTTTGACCCTCTACTGTCTGTTCCTTAAGTTTGATTCCAGCTAGTGAAAAGACAGAGATTTCCTTGAGTGCCAGGAGCTAACAAAAACAAAGCAACACACACACACACAAACATCTTTCACTGACTTTGCAAACTGGCCATGTGTTGGCCATTGATCTCTTGGAGAGTTGATACTCCTATCAAGAACATCAGTCTGTGCCAAAAATGCAGGATTCTTTTTGTCTTTTCTGAACCTGCATATTGTCCTGGGCTTATATATGTGGCATTAGGATTTCTCCCATTTAGAGCAGTCTGAATCCCCCCTCTATTCCTTATGAAACAGAAATTTCCCTTCCTGGATACTTTTTTGTGTCTTAAAGCTATTAATCCTTTCCCCCAGGCTACTTTGACTTAATTGTTTCTTACACTGCTTTAACTGTCTGCAAGATGCTTCTGCCTGCAGGTCAAGTTCTGGGAAGGCAGGCCAGAGATGAGTATCCTGGTTCACTCTTTCAGGATCCCACCTGACAAACTGGCACCAACATACAGACAACCCATTGTGTTCATAGGGGTTACTCTGTTCCCTCTGGATCAGGGTTAGGGGCCTACAGTGAGAGTACAGGCCAGTTACACATTGTGCCTAGAACAAAATGGGGAGGGCAACATTGGCAATACTAACCTCTCTTACTGATTTTAAAATAAGTTTTCTTGTCTTGGACTTGGTAAGTTACTTCTACCCTTTATCAACTTTCTGGAATTTTGAGAAAGATGGAACTGCCAGTTTTTGCTAGTTCAAATATTCATTGGGGCAACGGTACCTTGGAGCATCTTACACTGCCATCTTGGTCTATCAGAAGTTAAATATTCTTAAAAAAAAAAAAAATCAGTTTTATTGATATATATTAATAAAACATACAATCTATCCAAAGTGTACAATAAATGGTATTTGGTATAATCACATAGTTGTGCGTTCAATTCAATCATTATTAGAGCATTTTCATTATTCCAAAGTTAATAGTAATAATAAACAAATAAAACCAGACAAACAAAAAACTGTACCCCTTAATATTAACCTCTTAATCTCTCTAAGCTTCCTCTGCCATACATAGCTGCTGTTTCATTTCCATCTTTCTAATATATTTTGTACATTCATATTTTTTCTTAAGCATTATTTTTCAATTTTATTGATACTATTAATAAAGCATAAATCCACCCAAAAAGTACAATTAGTGGTATTCAGTGTAATCACATGTTTGTGCGTTCAGCACTCCAATCATTCCCAGAGCACTTTCATTATTCCAATAATAATAATAAACAACAAACAAACAAAATGCATCACCTCTCAGTCTCTTTTCTTGACCAGAGCACTTTATGGATAATACAGTATAATTCACACTGCATTAAAAATCAGAAAGCATGTTTGTTTGTCTGGCTACTAGTGATACAAAGTTTCATCATTGATTCTGGGGATCTCTTTATTGTAAAGCTATGCTTTTCCATACAACCAACCTGCAAGTATTTGATGAGGTGATACTTTGGCACCATGAGACCTCTGGTGAGGATGGGAATAAATCTCTTATCTAAGGCTTTGGGCATCAAAATATCTTTA
Organism: Tolypeutes matacus; assembly: GCA_026826555.1. NCBI lineage: Eukaryota > Metazoa > Chordata > Mammalia > Cingulata > Chlamyphoridae > Tolypeutes > Tolypeutes matacus. The sequence goes on from JAKSZT010053813.1 coordinate 1,114,674, forward strand.
ATATTGTTATTATGTTGACTTTTCAAACTTTTTAACTTTTCAATTTAAACATTTGTTTTCCAAAAACCATAAAATATGTGGAAAAGTGGAATTCAATTTTATAGTGACTCACTCCTCAATTGAAATGTGAGCATGTTCTTCTTTTTTTATGTTTTTTTGAAACCTAGGTTGTAGAGAGTATTATAGCCATTCATATACCAAGATATTTACATGCTTCCCATAGCATCAACGTAATAAAAAAGATCTGGGCATAAGAGAGGTGGTGGGAGAGTAATTGGTGGTCCGAATGGACATGGAGGCAGCCTGCATGAGAGCAAAGGGGTGTTGGGGTTAGAAGTACTGGAACATTGAATTTTAGGCATGACTTTTCTGGTCCAAGTCCCAACCCTGGCATGGGGGCTAGTGGGAATATATGAATTCCGTGGGGCAGCTTTTGACTTGATATTATATGGTTTATTTCCAGGAGATCTGTAGGAGTTCTCACTTTCATCTGTTGGAATTTGACTTTCATTTTCATTCCCTTAAGCATTTTTTCCTATGTTATTAACTCCTTCAAAGGTTTGTAACAGTAATTCAGACAGATAGACACATTTTTCTCCTATTTCCATATCTGTTGTAAATCACAAGTTTCTCTCTTAAAATCATTTGAAATAATGGTAACTGGGTAAATGCAGCCATCTTCTGACCAAATGGCAAAATATTTGCCACCAACTTTCCAACATTCCGAAGGAGTCGTGGTGTTCTTCCTTTCATTTTTATTCTTAACAGGTTTTCTCCTAGATGTGTTTTTTGTTTCTCTCAAAGCTTCAGAAATGCCAACATTTTTACAGCATGCATAAATGAATCTACTGTTTATCATAGGCTTTCTCAAAGATGTATTATCCAAAATGTTTCTGCAAACTCACTCCTGGGTCATTTTGGTATGTCCCCATCATCTTTGAGCCTTTTCTTGTTTTCTGGCACAAGATATCAAGCTCTCTCACCTTGTATGTCCCTTGCTCCAGACCTGGAGTCAGCCATCTCTTCTATGAAACTAGCTTCTTTCTAATTGTAAATGACTCTTAGAAGCCAAAATAAAGCACTAGGTAAGTTTATTGCTTATGGACCATCCTTGCTTCTTGACTCTTTCAGGGTACAGAGCTATAAATAAGCATTTTTAGAAATCATGAGCTAATATTGGTGTTTAATCCATATTTAACATTATGTTCTTTTCTAAAAATTTTTTTTTTACTTTATACTTGACATTCTTTTTTCTTTCACTAAAACATTTGATTCCTAAAACCAGCAATATTCTTTCTTATTGTTTTATCCTAACATACACGTAAAATAGTTTCAAGATCACACCATCAATATTGCTATGAAAAATAACCTACTGAGAGAAGGGTGAAGTTCTTTTTTTTCCATACAGGAGTTGTGAGGGCTTGGAAATATGTACCCCAGGAAAATAATGTTCTTAAACTTAATCCATTCCTGTGGGTGTGAACCCACTGTAAACAGGACCTTTTGATACAGGTACTTCAGTTAAGGATGGCTCAACTGAATCAGGATGGGGATAATCCTATTACTAGAGTCATTTATTAGCAGAATAAAATTCAGACACAGAGAGAGAAATCCATGTGGAATTAGCCAGCAGCTGGAAGTCAATGGAACCAGGAAAAGAGAAACCAGGAGAAGTTGCCTTGCTCATTGCCATGTGAAAGAAAAACAAAGGACCAAGGATCACTGGTAGCCAGCCTGCAAAACATGGATGGACCTTGAAGACATCATGTTGAGTGAAATAAGCCAGACACAAAAGGTCAAATATTGTACGATCTCACAGAGAAAAAGCAAATTCATGGAGCCAGTAACTAGAATACAGGTTACCAGGAGCTGGGGTGGGAGGTAGGGAATGGGGAGTTAATATTTAATTGGTACACAATTTCTGTTTGGGGTGATGGAAAGGTTCTGGTAATGGCTATTGGTGAAGGAAGCACAACATTGTGAATGTAATTAACATCCCTGAATTCTATATTTGAATGTAGTTGAATGGGGGGAAGTTTTAGGTTGTTTTGTATGTTATTAGAATAAAAATTTAAAAAACCAGGACTGTAAAACACAAATAGAGCACCCAATTGTAAACTATGGACTATAATTAATAGTATAATTATATTATTAATTCTTTCATCAGTTATAACAATAGCACCACACTAGTGCATGGTGTTAATAAAGCAGTATATGGGAACTCTGTCTTTTTGCATGATTTTTCTGTCAACCTACAACTTGTCTAATAAAAATATATATTCTAAGAATGGGGTTCACACCCACAGAACCAGGGGTTGAGACTTGAACATGACTTTTGTGAAGGACAAGATTCAATCCCCACCAGTTCCTCCCTGAATTCTTTAGACAGTGTTGCCAGATAAAAATCTAGGGTAATCATAGAGCTCACTTCATTTGTTTCCTTATTTCAGTGCTACAGAGTTATTTCAAGCCTTTTGTCCAGTATTTTTAATTCTTCATAATGGGATGGTATTTTCGGTCCCAAATTACTCCTCATGTCTGAAAGAAGAAGGCTAGCTATTTCTTTATTCTATTCTGTTGTGATTGTTATTATTTCAAATATTTCCAGCTCTCTCTAGAGTTACAGCCTGATTAGGTTCGTTATTATTTTTCTGACTGTTTCATTAATGCATAACAAGACTCACCATTCTTCGGTCTCCCATAACAGTTTTCTCACTGCTTGCTGCCAAGTCCTAATTATGACACTTGCTTCATAATTAGGAGAGTTTTGTAGGGAAGTTTCTCGTTTCTAAGTTCCAATTTCCATTTCAGTCAATATAGGATAGGATATGCTGTAAGTATACTTTATTAAAAGGGCAAAAATGCATCTTTTTTTTAATATGATGTGTCCATTACAGATGGGCAGGAATCTCTGCACATCCAAGCCTTTAGGTTTCCATCATGGCAGACAGATATAAACAGACAGATGTTCACACACACATGTAAAATTTAAGGTAGCAATAAGTGCTAGGAAGAAATGAAGCAAGCCTCTGAGAAACAGAACAATGGGCAAACAAGGAGAGGGAAGGAAGCTACAGATACTGTGGTTAGGGAAGAAAGGCTTCTCTGAGGCTGTAACCTGAGTTGAGATGGAAGAACTAGAAGACAGTTGCAAAAAGAAAAGGAGGAAGAGCTTTCTGGAGTGAAAAAACCAGATGTGTGAAGGTTTTAAAAAGAAAAAGAACTTGGTGTTTTGGCCAAGTGAAACATGTAGTGAAATCAAAACCATTTTGCCTAACTACATGTTCAAGGCATTCAGCCAATATCAATGCCCACTTTGAGTCCTTTTTAATATAGAAAGAATACATTAGAAATAAATGTTTGTGGTCTTTGGCCTGAATTCCTGAGTATCCTGAAATGGGGGTGTTGTCAAACTATGTTGGGAATCCTGTGGGGCACAATTGGCAGCAACACATTCATCCAACATGGACCAAACTGTGCCATCTGGGTGACTCCTGCCAGAGTGGCTGGGCAGACCCAACTGAAGCAAGGAAAGATATTGTAAGAGGATCCTTAGGAAAGTGCTGGGGAAGGACGTAAAAACCAATCCCTTTCTCAAAGTAGGGCCAACCAGGTGATGTCATTTGCATTTCAGAGTGCTGAAACCCCATCCTTATTGAGCCTTTTTTCCCTGCCCCACCAGCTGGAGATTCATTTCCTAAACTCTCTGGGTCTGGAGACCTCATTTTTACCACTCTATCCTGTACTGGAGGTTATTTGTCAAGGGAAACATTTCCTCTAGGAATTGCCTTGCTAATGGGAATTAGCATTTGCAGTATATTGATCAAGTCTCCTTTTTCTCGCACAGGGTTTGTTTGGTCACTGCCGAATATTGCCTTCCATTTTCCATCCTTTTCTATTCTTTCTCACTGGTGTATTCATTCTTTATGTCTGTCAATAACTTCAATCAGGATAGTCAGACGATGTTAGCTTGCAACTTTTTTGTGTGTATTTATGGTGACATTGCATATCTCTGATCCCATCAGTTTTGTGTCCCTTTTCTAGCTTACCTCTCAAAGGGCAATCATACTCTAACCATTCCGGGTTAGAGTGTTGGGGAAAAAAGTGTACATTTACATATGTTAAATATGTTAATACCTTTGAATTTCACTTCTAGGAAGCAGACTCCATAAACACTTTCATTCATCAAGAAATCAAGGAAGAAAACTTTTGTTATAATAACTTACTTTCTAAAGGGTATGTGTTATTTGAAAGTTAACAAGAGTCTGTAAATAAACTTTTCTGGGTATGACCTGTGTATATACAGAAGATGCATCTACTTACATAGAGGATAATTCAATCATTGACTTTTAGTACAGTAGAAAGCTAGAAACTTTTGTAACTTTTTTTTTTTGGATTAGTGCCTACCTAACTCCCAGGAATGATTTGCAAATTAATGAGATAATGTCTGAGAAGCACTCTGATGTCTTAAGAGCAAGGAACCAGATATATGCAAGGTATCATCATTATTGTCCCTTTATTCTGCTTAACTTTTGCACTTCTGGGAAAATGATCAAGCTGCTTCTTCCTTTCCAATAGTCTTTCACCCAAGTGGCCAGATACTTTTTTTCTATACAGATTATGAATTGACTGCTCTCTCTGGCCACACTTAGCATTAATTATTTTAGCAGAAGCAAAAATACAATACATTACCCTTTTTATTTGAACCTACAATTAGCACAATACTTGTTAAATATATGTCCCAGAGACTTAGATCTTCAGTCTATTCATATGCAATTAGAGCCCTGAATCTCAGCAGAGTTGCGGCCAATACCTACCCTCCAGTTCATTGGACTTGCCCAGGACAACTAACAAAATGATGATGATGGACAACCCCCATCGCAAAAAACAGAGAGTATCTACAACTGCAAGCAAAACAATTCCTTCTATCTGCCCATAAGCTCTAAGCCCCCTTTCAATCTGAAGCAGAGCACACATCACCATCCCAGTATCCTCAAGATTGAGGAATGAACAAATAAAAGGGGGGAATGAAAACATGGGCCAAAGTAGACTTACTATTAGTGTAGTAACAGAAGTTTCTGAGGGAGGGGAAGGGAAGAACAGGTGGAACATAAGCATCTTTAGGGTATTGGAATTGTTCTGCATGATACTGCAATGATGGATACAGGTCATTATACATTTTTTCAAAACCTATAAAACTGTATGGTGCAAAGTGTAAACCATAATGTAAACTATAGACCTTGGTTAGTAACAATGCTTCAATATTTGTTCATCAAATATTGATGTAATAACATCATACTAATATAAGATGTTAATAATAGGGGAAAATGCGGGAGGGGCAGGGGTGGGGTTTATGGGACTCCTCTATACTTTCAATATAACTTTTCTGTAATCTAAAACTTCTTTAAAAATAAAGTTTATTATATGAAAAAAAATACTAACTTTTAGGTCTTAGGTCACACACAGTTTTAGGCCTTAGGTTATATAACTTCAAATGAACCAGATGGAATTTGAACATAGATCTGTTTAACTTCCATTGCCCATCTCCACAAACACAAACATATTTTTCTACTGTAGAGAATAAAAAAAAGTTTCCCTAATCTCAGTAATTTCATTGTGAGCAGAAATTGGAAGGAAATTAACAAAGTAGAATCACACCGAATTGTGCCTCTAGCTGTTGCAGGTATCTGGCGTTAAGGGTTTGGGTCCATAGAGTTTTTATCTCAATATATGAGTCCCAATTCATTCTTTGGTCCTTTTAAAACCCTGGGTTCAAGGACTGCCTAATGACAGTGATGCATAGATGTGTAGAGTGGTTGGATTTTAAGGGACACTCAGAGCCATGTTGTTGGTGCTGAGGGCTGAGAGTGCAGCCCAAGCCCAGTAGAATGGCAGTGAGTGGCTGGGTGTGGCCCACAGTGTGCCCGATGGATGGATGCACTGATGTACCAGTCCAGTGGCCAACTGCCAGGCTGCTAGTTCCAACTCTGTCCCCCACCAGCTGTGAGACCCTGAACAAGTCATCAACCTCTGTGCAACTCAGGGGCCACATTAGTTAGGAATGAGGTAAACTGCACAGGGTGGAGACAAGGGAAACAAAGGCTGGCTCACAACCTCTTAACATAAGGTCTTTCTCCTCAAAATGCATCTGGCACACACATATCAGTGGATATGATGTTCCCTGTCATTACAGAGACTAGAGGAAGAGCAGCCATCTTGTGAACATGAAGAAGAAAATTGCTGGCTGATACTGACGAGCTGACAGAGCCAAGTAGCCCTAGACATGATGATGTTATGGTACAACTGTAGCAGTCTAGGTTATCGTTAGATGTTTTGTTATGGGAGAAAACCATTCTTATTTGATTAGGCCACTGTAGTAGGGTTCCTTAACATTGAATCAGATCTAACAAGGATTGGACCAAAAAAAATCAATGCTCCTGAGAAATATTTGAATTGCATCATTAACAATTACACTTGTCCAAAGTTTGTAGTGTGCCTTGATTTATTAGCTAATGATAGTAATATACATATATTTAAGTTAAAAATATATAATATATATAATCACCATTACCAAATATATAATATATATACTATCTATATGTAATTTATAATTTATCAGTATATAATTATTCATGTGTTGGGGTATTTGCATAAAAATAATTTCCAGTGGGTGTGAGTGATCAAAGGAGTGTGGAGGTGTGACTTCATCAAGATGGCAGTATAAGACATCCCCATGAGCTTTCCCCCTTGGAGACAGCTAAATAAGAGGGCAGATTCAACTCTCTTGGAAAAGTGGAGGGTAATCAAGACTGTGAAATGACTCACCTGGGCTTTAAGTTTAAAAGAAAAACACCTAAAAAGTTAGGAGAATAGCAGGCTATATTTACCAGTCTGGACCCCTCTCCTATGCTTGGAGCTGTACCATTTCTGTGGCTCACAGAGGCAGCTTTCCTGTTTAGGCACCTCCTACCAGAGTCCTCACTACACATCCACCCACAGTGGTGATTAGCAACCCATGCACATTTAAACACAGGGATTGAGGCCACACAAACTGAGAGTGGTGCTTTAGAGCATTCAGAACAGCTTCCTGAAGAAAGATTGGCAAGATGTGCAGACTCCCAGTGCAGAAAGTAATTGCTGGTTCACCTAAATGAAAGTATTGGATATCTGTGCATTCATCCCATCTAGGTCTGTAAAGGACAGACTCAGGGCATGGGTCAAAATCCCTCTAACCCAAAAGTTATTGGAGGAGGAAAATCTGTGTGGAAAGGAGGACAGGAGCTTCCAAATGGCAATGCAGATCCAGAGCTGAACACTGGAGTGAAAGGGTGGTCCTGAGTATGGGAGAGGAGCCAGGCAAAGGTAGCCATTGGGGAGGAAAAACCATTATAAAACAAGGAGAATAGCCCAGAATTCATGAAGGAGGAAGAGGGGAAAGGAAATCCTCTCCTGGAGAGGAAAGGGTCGCACATCTAGGATAATCTTTCGAGTTACCTTGCATGCCCAGAGAAAGATGCTGGGCTCATAAAGGCATGAGAAAAGCCAAACTCTTCCCTATGGGCTGTTCTAAAGGTTCAGTATAAACTGGGCCCAAGCATTGAAGAAAAACCTTAACACACAGGCATCTGCACTACAACCTTAGGGAAGATGGAGAAAATGACTTCCAGAATTAGCACATTGAAATAATCAAATGCCCAAACATCAACAAAATATGACAAATCATACTAAGAAACAGGAAAAGATGGCTCATTAAAGGGAACAAATTAAAACAACAGAGTAATCACAGATATTGGAATAACTAATTAAAGATTTTCAGTCAAATCTCTCAAGTTCAATGAGCTAAAAGAAAGCATGGGCATAGGATTCAAGGGCATCAATAAGATGATGTGTGAACACAAAGATAATGGAAAATTTATAAAGGAACATAATATAATTTTGGAGGATGAAAAACACCATAATGAAGATTAAAAATGTACTAGAGGCTTTGGCAACAGGTTTGAACAAGCAGAAAAAAGAATCAGCGAATGAGAAGATGGGACAATTGAAATCATATAGTCAGAAAAGCAGATAGAGAAAAGAATGAAAAAAAGTGAGCAAAGCCTAAGGAACCTATGGCACAACATGAAACAATAAAATAGGCACCATAGGATTCCCAGAAAGAGAGGAGAAGGAAAAAAGGGCAGAAAGAATATTTGAGGAGATAATGGCTAAAAACTTCCCAAATCTGATGGGAATGCACATACACATCCAAGAAGCTCAAGAACTCCCAAAACCAAGATAGGCACAAATAGACCAACTTCAAGACATATAATAATCAAAAAGTTGAATGCCAAAAATAAAAAATATATAATTCTGAAAGCAAAAGAGAAGTGATTCATCAAGTACAAGAGATCCTTGTACAATAATAATTCCATTATTGTCAAACAACTTTGAGTAGGATGAGGTTACCTTAACTGAAGTTAAGTTGTTTCCCACCTCAATCAGGATGGTCCTTAATCCTATTACTGGAGTCCTTTAGAAGCAAAATAAAATTCAGACAGAGAGAAAGAAAGTCACAGAAGCAAGAAGTTGAAATTTAACGGAACTTGGAAAAGAATAGAGAAGGCAGGAGAGGTACCATGTGCCTTATCATTGACAGAGAAACCCAGGACCAAAGTACACAGGCAGCCAGCCCCAGAATACCACAGTGTTCAGGGAGATAGCATCATCTTGATGTCGCCTTGATTTGGACTTTCTTTTAACCTCAAAATTGTGAGCAAATAAATTCCCATTGTTTAAGCTGACCCATTATTTGACATTTGCTTGAACAGCCAAGGAAACTAAAACACTGTTATTTAAAGCAGAGCCTGGCATACATAGTTGGATCCAAAAGGATACAAGCAGTTGGAATGTCAATAGTTATAGTTTATAAGTGATTGGAATCTTTGTGAAGTGGGGCTAGATGTCCAGGTAAACCAACACCAAGCAGCAAAACACAGACACACAGCTGGAGAGGAAGAGTCTTAGTGAGGGCCAGGAAAGGATATCTGCTCATCCTGGGCTGGTTTTCCTGCCAGCAGCCTGAGCAGTTCATAGGGACCATGCACAGAAAGGTCCACAATTGTTTAATGCTCTTCTCTTTTGCTCTTGAAATTTTTAATAATTTCTTCTTTGTGTGTTTTTTATGCAAAGTCCATGGGGCCAGAAAGCAGATGTGTGAGCAGAGGATTCAGGCCCAATGTTCATGCCCACATTTCTTTCCACTCCATTGGCACTGAGGTTCCAGCAGCACATGACATGTGGGAATACCAGGGAAGCCTGTTCCTAATGACTGAGTTAGGTGGGCTGACAGCCCTGAGAGGTCTTGCTTTCAGTTGAAACCAGAACTTATTTCAAACTCACAAGAAAGCAACTGTGTTCTAAGAACCATTATGAATCAAGGAACTCCATCATGTTCTTTCTTACTCCTTGCTTCCCTATGTTAGCTAACTGCTGACACTGAAAATGGTATTATCATAGGAAGAAAGGGAAAAAAGGGTGGCCCATCTTTCCTTTTCCTTTCAGTCCTTCCTTACACCTCAGTAAGCAGAAGGTTGAGAGTGTTGGTGGAATGTCAAGGCACATATCAATAAGTGAAATACAAACATTTGGGTTAGTTTTGTCAACTGTTTTGGTAAGATCAAAAGATCTTATATTTGTTTTTTTTTTAATATTTAAAAATTATTTTTATATCAATGTTATGAGTTACTCAGTTAACACAAGATGATAACTACAATAACAATAAATCTTTGATCAGCGGTTACACTCCACTTATTTTTGTCCTTTTCTCAATCTTGAGGGTTTGGGGATGATGTCCACTCTGACTGCTTCAGGCTGAGAAGGGATGTAGAAATCATGGGGCAGAGGAATGGAATTGCTCTGCTTGAAGTTGAAGATACTCCTTGCTTTTGGGTTGGGGCTATACCATTATCATCATTTTGTTAGTTTTCCAGGGCAGCTCTGAAGAACTGGAGAGTAAGAGTTGGCTGCATATCTGCTGGGTTTCAGGGCTCCACCAGCATAGAAACAATCTGAGAAATATACTTAACAAGTAAATTGAAAATTATAGGTTCAAATAAAAGAAGTATAAAAACCATGATTAGGGGATTTATAAATGAGTATAAATATGTTATTACATTTGCTTTTAAGACTGGCATTGCACAATATAAACATTCATGGTAAAAGTCATACTTATAAATTTTTAATTGTTCTTTACATAGGACATTAAATAGCAAGTAAAAAATACTATGGCAATTACAGAAAAAAAGGAAAAGCTTTATATTTTAGTATTTTTAGCAACACTTTCTTTGTTTTTGAACAAGGAGACTATATTTTCTTTTTACTCTGGGCCTCACAAATTATGTAGCTGGCTCCAAGCTCATGAGAAGGGGGAGAGCAAGTACCTTAGGGCATCTTGAAAGTTGACATTGTTTGGAGATGTGTAATAACAGAAACTTGCACTTTGAAAAAGACATTTTATGCATTTGTGATTTTGTGATTCATTCACCTTCAATTCCACAGCCCATTTTGTTTTTTAGAATGTATTCTTTTTTATTTATTTATTTATTTATTTATTTATTTTTAAAGATTTTACCCATTTATTCATTTATCCCCCCCCTGCCGCCCGCGCTCGCTGGGTCAGCCAACCACGCTGTGCGGGCGGGCCTGCCCTCACCAGGAGGCCCTGGGGAACCAAACCCGGGGCCTCCCATATGGCAAACGGGAGCCCCACTGATTGAGCCACAGCCACTTCCCTTAAAATGTATTCTTTACTCAGCTATGTTAGCAGAACATAAGAAAAGGCCTTCTTCGCCCCCATTAGAAGTGAGGGAACACAAACCCTGGGTGCTGGATGTGATGGTGGCACTAAGAATGCAGTCAAAGCTGCAGCAAGGGGAATGTATCTAGCCCTCCCCACTGATGGACTCTGATTTGGGAGTTCTCAGTCCAGATTTGGAGGAAAGGAGGCTGGTGTCACATGTTTATTTTACTAAAAAGGACTCTTTCTTCACATCCCAATACAAAACAAGCAAAACACTTGTCTGAACCACCTAAAAGATTCTTGGAACCAACTATGATGTTTATTTCATCATTGGACAAACCAGAGGAATTTCACGCTGACCTTTGGAGAAAACATATTGGACTTTTCAGAGCCAGGAAGTTCATCACCAAGGTTTTATTTGTTTGTTTGGTGAGTGCAGCTAAGCATCTGCTCATCCTTTCCATCTACTGAAAAGGAAATGGGAACATGGACAAGTTTTAGGTGTGAAGAATATCAAGTGCATTGGCTACAGTATTGCCACAGGCCCAGATGAAATACATACCTATGTGGTCTCCGTATAAAGACTTCAAAAGTAGATTTAATATACATGATAACTAAAGTAGGAAAACCCCCACAAAATTCAGAGTGGCCAAGGGACTTACTTTCGGGCCACTCAACAAGAGGGTGCCAGAGATGAAATGGCCCATCTCCCAACTGCCACCAGCAATCTCTGACAGAGTCTCCTGCTTCTGTAGTACACAGCAGCAGTGGAAAATAGAACAATGTGGGAACTTGCCTGGTACAGACTCTAAGAAGATTGTGATATGCCTGCCTGGGTCAAATATTCCACTTGTGCTTAATTAGCATCTATTACTATTATAATCTAATAAAAGAGAAAATAGGAGATGAACTGGAAACCTATACGACATGGCAAATTGTTTAAGATGCGAAGTATCCCCAGTTAATGGAGGGTGGACATTTCCTGAGAACTGCTCTTGCTCTCTTTAACACATAAAGGATATTGACCGTTATTTCTGTCTGGTGTTGTTATTCCCTTCTCTCCTCACCTAGATAACTCCTTTGTTCATTCAACTAATATTTGTCGCGTCTACCACGGACCAGCTTCGGTTTTAAGTATTGAAGATATAGCAACGAACAAAGTCCCTGGTCTCATGGAATTTACATTCTGGTGAATTGCCCCTCCCTCCCAAGACATCTGTGGAAGTTTGAGAAAAAAAGAGAAAAGATTATGTTTGTAAACTGCTCCTCTGGGTGTGACACCCTTTGATTGTATTAAATTCAAAAGTTTTAAGTTTTACTTGATTAAATCAAATTAGGGGCTTTGATTTGACCACATCAGTAGGGCATGACTCAGGATTGAGTCCCTGCCTCCTTGGTGGGCTGGTATAAATGGTCACTCACTCAAGACACAGGAAGAGAGAGAGCTCCATAGACATGGCAGATGAGAGAACTTTGATTCTGCAGCCCCAGGAACAGAGAGGAGCCATTTGCCTGATAGTTTGCAGCTCTGAGAAAGCCAAGAAAGAAACAAGCCCTATGCCAGCCTGTAGCTGAGAGAGAGGAAGGCTGGACCCTCACAGAGATCAGCAACCATCTTGCTTCAACATGTGGCAACTGACTTTGGTGAGAAAATCATCTTGAGTTGGACTCTTTAGGGCCTTGTAACTGTAAGCTTTTATCCCAAATAAATACCCTTTATAAAAGCCAAAAGATTTCTAGTACTTTGCATCAGCACCCCTTTGGCTGACTAATACAGAATTTGGTACCAGGAGAGTGGAGGTAGAGTCTGATGCAATTACCAAAAATGCTGGAAAAGTTTTATAAATGGGTAAGGGGTATTTTTTGGAGGAATTGTGAGATGCTTGATAGAAAAGGCCTAGATTGCTTTGAAGAGACTGTTGGTAGGAATGTGGAGCCTGAAGTTATTTCTGATAAGGCCTTAGAAGGAAATGATGATACTCTTATTTGAAACTTGAAGAAAGGTGATCTGTGTTTAAAGTTGCAGAGAACTTAGCAAGATTTACTCCTGATGTTATATGGAAGGTAGAATTTGAAAATGATAAGGTTGGACATTTAGCTGAAGAACTTTCCAAAGTAAACCTGGCGAATGTGGCCTGGTTTCTCCTTGCAGCTCGTAGTAAAATGCTAGATGAAAGAGATAAGCTGAGAACTAAATTGCTGGGCACAAAGAAACCAGAAACTGATTCAGGAAATTCCAAGCCTCTGGAAATCAAGCCTCCAGATGATAGTGTCCCATTTGAGGAATTAACTAAACTGGGAACTTATAAGCCAGGATTGAAAATGCAGTCATCTAGGAAAGATTTGTGGACAGTCTTACTGTCTAATGTCTTGGACCCCTGCTTCCTGCATGCTAAACCAAAAAGGTTTTTATTTATTTATTTATTTATTTGGGGGGGGCGCCGGGACCAACGATCACCAGCTGCCCTAGTAACAAAAATTATGCTTCCGAAATCTCTTGATGTCGATTCCGCACGAAGAGCAAACAAGGCGCCCTACGTGTGCCACTCACGACAGAAGCCCTTTTTCAACAAGGTTTTTGAGATGTGTATTAACAAAACCACTGTCAGCCTGGACTAAAAGAGACAGAGAAGGGAGAAATGGAAGGGAAAATGGCTTTAAGAGGAAAACCATGGATGCTGAGGTCTGGAATTAAGATATCTCCTTGGGATGAGAGAGATACCTCACACATGTGTATGGAGAGAGTGAATTTGCCCTGGTATTTGAAGAGGGTGGATGTTCCATCCTGCTGTTCAGGGAGAGTTTTGCCACCCCAGGCTACAGAGAGGGTGGAGAACATTCTCCATGGGTTGGGGAGAGTAAGGTCAACACCCTAGTGCTCTGAGAGAGGTGGTCCTGTTTCCTACAGATTAGGGAAGGCCAGGTTACCACCTCACTGTTTTGAGAAAGTTGGGTCTGTAAGCCAGACATTAGGGAGAGTGTTACCACCACCTCACTGTACTAAGGGGTCTGAGACTATACCCCAGAGATTGGGGAAAGAATGGCCATCACCCCAATGTTCTTGGAGGGTGAGGTATGGAGCTTGGTTGCCAATGAGGTGCTTCATGAAGATGGAAAGAAAATGGCCCTTTGTCAAGCCTGTGGAAAGGGTGGGCCCCAGAAGGCCTCAAGGAGAAAAAAAATATCATCTTGAGAATGACTCTCAAATTTTGAAATCTAATGGAGTATGCTCTGCAAGTTTTCAGAACTGTTGGGGACCAGTGATTCATGTTTCCCTCCCAAATTCTCCTTATGATAATGCAAATATTTATCCTTTGTTTGTCCCTTTGTATATTGGAAGAAGATAAATGGTTTTGTGGGTTTCACAGGTCTATAGCCATAGAAGACTTTGCCCCAAAACAAACTGTATTTCTATAAATTGATTGTGATATGATTTTGTACTTAGCATTGTTACTCATTTAAGGTTTTTTGGAATATTGTAATATCTTTTTTGGGATTCAGAGGGTGATGTGTGGCATTTTGATATTATTTATGAACCCCCAAAAAGAGAAGGATTATATTTGTAAACTAGTCTGTTCCTCTGGGTGTGATAACCTTTGATTGTATTAAATTCAAAGGTTTTAAGTTTATTTGATTAAATCACACTAGGGCTTTAGATTCGACCAAGGCAGTAGGGCATGCCTCAGGGTTGAGTCCCTGTCCCCTTGGTGGACTTTTATATACAGGCACTCACTCAAGAAGACTGGGAAGAGAGAGAGCTCCATAAACATGGCAGAGGAGAGAACTTCGATCCTGCAGCCCCAGGAAGAGAGATGAGCCATTTGCAGTGCTGAGAAAGCCCAGAAAGAAACAAGCCCTATGCCAGCCTGTAGCTGAGAGAGAGGGAGGCTGAACTCTTGCAGAGATCAGCAACCATCTTGCTTCAACATGTGGCACTGACTTTGGTGAGAAAGCAGCCTTGAGCTGGAGTAACTGTAAGCTTTTGCCTCAAATAAGTACCCTTTATAAAAGCCAACAGATTTCTGGTACTTTGCATCGGAATGCCTTTTGCTGACTAATACAATGTCATTCATAGGACTTTTTCAAGGAGTCTTTTCTCCCTTCACTCCCTTAGAGGGAGTTAGGTTCACTGGTAATGCTCTCTCATAATGCCCAATATTTCTTTAATTATTTATAACTCTTTGATTAATGTTGCTTCGTGAAAGCAGCAGCTGTGTTTCTTCTGCACACCGTCATACCCCTGGGTCTCTCTGTTGGCCGCGAGACATTTGAGGCTTGTGCACAATTGTATGCGTTCCGTTAAAAGCTTTTGTATTTCTTCAATCTTTTAGCCAAAAGGTGGCACTGCAGGAGAATAAGTGAATGAAACTTCAAGCTAGCTGACTCAACAGTCATTGAATTGAATCCACAAGTCCTAGTGTCATCTCAATAATGAGAACCAATTCCAAAATATGTATACACTCACGTGCATACTCACCTCTGAAATCTCTGAAGACCAATGAATGAAAACCACCACATAGGCTTACTAAGAATGTTATCATTGTTTCTATGACTACGGAAGACATCCAAATGGAGTTATAAACACAACCGAAATCCAAATTGTTCTGAAATATATATTTATTGACAGATAAATATTTACTAGTATAAAGGCAGGAAAGCTTTTCTTATTTCAATAGTTATGGGTAAAGAACAAGCTTGCGATATTTTTGTTTAGTAACTTGCTTTGGATGACCACATTTCACTGCTATATTATTTCTCAAACTCCAATTTTTCCTTCTGCAAAACTCTCCCCAGAGTTCGATAACTTTTTGGATGAAATGACGTTAAGAACCAGCAGCCTCTTCAAAGGCTTCCGGAGCAACTACACAGACAGCAACCAGGCGGTTCCTGAGATAAAAATCTGCTTGTGATGTTGGCTGTGAATAATGAATGGTGGTTTGCAAGTTTTAGTGCCAGCCACCTGGGTGTCTGTGATGCCCTAGGCAAGTCGCCAGTGTCAACATAGTACCCTCCTCAGGGATTCATAATCTTTTCCTTTATATGATTACCTTACAGAAAACAAATAAGAATTTACACTCTCTTTTATTTTCATTCGCGATCTTTCTTATCCAGCTCTGCATATTTGTGTGTCGGTAGGTATATGTGTAATTGAAGCAAATAAGTAGAATACAATTTTTTAGAAACAGTATTTTGCCACTCAGTCTGCTTCATAGACAAAGTTCTGTCCATGTCCTCAAAAGTCTACAATGTAGTTCGAAAGATAAGGCACGTGCATATAGCAGTTGGCTGATTATTCAAGGTTGAACAAAAGGCACAAAACCAGCATTTTTCCTTCCGATTCTGGACCCAAATTACATCTCATGACTTTTAATTAAGGTTGTGCTACAAGTTGTATGTATACCCAGGAGGGAGATTACACTGAAAAAGGCCAGATGTCATAGTGAAGTGGGGAATCTACAGAGTTTTGTGCATTTACACTGTAAGTGCTATGGTAGATTGCATGGGGGATAATTTCTTTGGCAGAAATATAACAAAAAGACTAGGTCTTTCACAAATTATTAGAAATTGTCTAGGTCTATGGAATTTGGGGACATTGAAATTACCTCTAGTTTAAATATTAAATTCATATATATATAAATGTAAATATATATATTTAAAATTTCCAACCACATAGTATATTAGCATGAAGAAAATCTTTCATTTTCCAAGTTTTCTCAAGTATAAGAGCCCAAAACTATGGAAACTCTAACTAAAATCACTTCCAAATAAATATTGGGTCTTGCGATGCAGTGATAATTATAAATGAAAACATATCAAATTATCTATCTGAAAATATTATACTAGTGCTTTGTGTAAGGAATGTGCTAGAAGACAATCCCCTGACGATGGCCAGGAGCACCATATCCTCCACATGCTGGATGCCACCAAAGGATTTGGGCAGATTTCACTGGAAGAAGAAAATACCAGGTGGAGAATCGTTATATTCCCTTGGGGAGCTACTGTTTTGTAAAGTTACTGGTTGGTATAATATAATGAGATCTTTCAAAAGAAGCTAACAAAATATTTGAGACTACGATATAACAAAGGCTTGCCATGACTTAGAACTGAAAAGGGTTATCAATTCTGTGATTGCAAGTTGAATATAGGAGAGAAAATAAACTCTTGGGGCAGAGATGGCATTTCTGAACTATTTTGCTAATCAGTCTAACATTAAACCAAGTGCTGAAAAGACAAAACTAAACGGCTAAAATCCAAACACCAAGGAAAATGCCCATCACCCCCACCGAAACAGTTTTTAAACGTATTACCAGGAGCCAGTGCATCTTTCCGAGTACAGAGCTGGTCACTGTGTTTCAGTGTCTTCATGTTGTCAATGAAGGACGAGTCCTTGCTTTGGAACTGTACACCTAAGCATCAGCTGAGAACCTCAACAAAAATACACTTATAGGCCCATCCCAGGCCAATTAAACTAGCATCTCTGGACAGAGCGGCTGAGTATTTGTATTTTTTTTAAAGCTCTCCAGGTGACTGTAATATGTAGCCTGGAGAAAGACTCCTCCATTAGATGCCTACTATACAATTAAACTCCCCCTTGTGTCTGCACTGGGAAGACTCGGAAGTAGGATATAGATGTTAAAAATCCCTAAAAGCTGACCAGCCAAATTGGTGTACAATGTGGCAGAGAAAGGAAGATTAGCTATCTACTTGGATTCTTGCGTCTCCTAACCTAGACATCTAATATAGCTATTTTGAAGAAAATTAAACTGTTTTTTTTATACGGGAAGTCTACCAAGAACATGATGAAATACTCAGAGCAAACTGAGGATTCATGTGGTGACACATTATTTAATATGCAGGAGGGCTTCTTGACCTCTTAATTAGGTCACAAAACAAGTTGTACCAGACAGGAAAGAGAGAGGGAGAAAAAGAGAGAGAGAGAAAATGACTTATGAAGAGAAAAATGCTAGACTTCTCATGGCCAATGGGTGGCAGGTTTATGTCTGACTTCTAGAGAACACGAAAACATTTCTTGTTAGCAGTCAATGATTAGCTGCTAATTGAAATCCCAATGGTACCTTCTAGACCCCTGTTTGGCTCAGGACTACATTTGGGGCTTGTGATATCTAGGTTTTTAAGGGCAGCAAAGCACATAGAGTCTTCAAAGTTTCAGGATTGTCTTCAAATGATTTCCCCGTCCTTGAGTCATCATAAAAAGTTATGGTTCACAATTTATATGAAATTCTCAGAGAATTTGTGAAGGCATCTGAGCTCAAACCACAACCTTACTCTATCACAAACAAATGGGATGCCCACAATGGCCATTAGAATGGCTAAAGAGACACTGAAAACTAAGAGGACATCAGCAAACAGCTCCAACCTCTCTAACCAATATAAACTCAGAATGTTGGTGCAGAATGGAACCAAATCCTTTACCTAGTGCCCTCTTTATGGAACTAGCTGATCAGAATGGTCCTATCTACACATTGTAAAATACCTGCTGTCTGCTGTTGAGAGAACCCGGCAGTGCTCGAAGGCATCTCCCCCACTCTTGGATAATAGAGTCCAGGAATAAGATTGTGGAACTGGAGACCCAGATGCCCTGGAGTCTTCCAGCTAAGAACGAGATAACTCCGGATCTTGCCTAGACAATAAGCAAAAGAAAGGTTATTGAGGCGAAAAGGGGAACATTCTCAACCCCAAATATACTCTCTTTCTCAGAGCAATGACAAGCAAGGGACAAGCTTGAGGCGAGCACAAGAGTTCCACAAAATGTACAAAGTGAATGTACAAAGGTGTTGAGACTCTTGAAAGACCCGGGGTATCCCCAGTGCCCGTCCAGAGTTGAAACTCTCATAGAATTAGATACGGACAGGATCCACCATCTAGGGCAACTCCAGCTCTATTCTGTACAGATGCAAACTTGCATTGGACCCAGAAGAAGTGTCCCCCAAAGTGGTTGTCAAAGCCCTCGTTACTCCCCGGGCCGCGCCCCTGCGATTTCGCTTGTACGTTCCACGACCCCGCAGGCTGGGGCCCGGCCGGCTTAGGGCCACGCGGCGGAGACCGGAGTGGAGCGAGACAGACAGAACCGAGGAGCTCGGCGGGCGTGCGGGCGCGTGGGCACGTGGGCGCGTAGGGTGGGAGGTGTCCGCCTGCGGCTCTGGCTCGGTCTCACCCGGCGCTCCGGAGCCGCGGGCTGGGGGCGTCGCCCTGTCCTCGGTGCATGGCGCCGGTCCCCGAGCCGCGGCCCCATTGGCCAGTGCGCCCGCCTGTCACTAGCGAGGGCGCAGAAAGTTTCATTGAAGGTGGAGAAGTGCGCCCTAGCCGGCCGAGCGGCGCAGGGCGAGGCCTGGAGCCCGGCGGCGGCGCTGCGCCCCGACCGCTTGTGTTGGTTTTATTTTAGTTTATTATTATTATTTTGTAATCGCCGAGGTGGAGAAGGGAGTTGGACACCGAAGCGCTCGTTGAGCAGTTTAGTCCCGATCTCTGCCCATCTAACGCGCACGGGTCCTCTCTGTGCAAGCCAGGAGCGCGAACCCGGGCTCCGGGATGGCGGGGCGCGCACGGCTGCTTGCCTCTGCGTCTCTGCGGCCCGAGGCCGGGGGGCGCCGAAGCTAAACGCCACCGCCCTTGGGGCCTCGCCGCTGGGCGCCGGCAGCTCCGAGAGCCGCGCCGAGGGCGGGGTGCGCGGGGAGCTGCCGGGGCCACCGGGGCGCGCGAGGGAGTGCGCCCTCCTCCTTGGAGAGCGCCGCCGCCGCACCGCGCCCCTGAGACCCGGGGCGGGGGGGGGCGGGGGGACGACTCGCTGCAGCCCGCCCACCGGCCCTACCACCGTCCCTTCGGCCCTCCCGGACCCACCACCTCGGAAGGAAGGCAACGCCGGGGGATTGTACAATTCGCGGCCGCCGGGATTCCCGGGATCTGCGAGTGAGCGCGCGCCTTCGGGCCGGGAGCGGGCGATGCCGGGGTGGCTCGGAGCCCCCGCCCGCTGGAGGCCTTAGGCGGACACGGACCAGCGCAAGGGCCCCAGGGATCCCGGATTCGCCGCACCGACGCGATGGCCTCGGAGGTGGTGTGCGGGCTGGTCTTCAGGCTGCTGCTGCCCCTCTGCCTGGCAGTAGGTGAGTGTGCTCGGCTGGCGGGCTAACTTGGGGAGGCCGGGATTAGGGGCTGCGCGGGGGCTTCGGAGCGACTCAGGGCGCTCCTGTTCCGGGACCAGCTCGCGAAGCCGCGTGGCTGTCCCGGATCCCGTGGCTTCGACGCGCGCTATCCCTACCTCCCTGCCCGCTTTCCCGCTGCCCTCGGGGCGCACGGTCGGATGCTGTCTCCAGCCAGCTAGCTAGAAAACCCGGGCTGCAGGGCTTGCCCGGGGCTGAAGACCCTTGGTGCTGAATTTAAACGCACACGTGGAGTTTCTTTCGTGGAATACAGATTTGAGCACAAAGATGCAAAGCTCGTTGGAATGCTGCTGTAGACACCCTCCCGCCCCAGACAAGGTACAGAATGGGACTGGTCCCCACCCCCGGTGTCCCGGAAGAACAGCCCACGGTGCCTTCACCGGGCACCGAGGTTATCTCCCCGCACCCCAGATCCCAGCCACTGCGGCAGAGGAACGGAAGGTTCACGCCCTTGCCTTGGCATTTCTCAGTTTCTTCGACCACAACAAAAGAGCCTACACAACAAAAGATGCAGAGTCTACAGAATTTACCAAGATCCGGTCTGGCTGTCTGCAGATAGGGGGTGAGAGAGCAGAGGGCTGGGGGCTGGGATCTGGGCTGGCGAGGCCTAAGGGTGGGCCAGAGGGAGCCTCCTCAGCACTTCATTATTTCCTCAGGCCCCTCACCTTATCAAAGGAACTAGGTGTTAGGACTAGGGCCAAGGCTGGGTTCTTGTTTCTGAGTTTGAAGCCAAACTCTTCTACTAATCAGCGAGTGTGGCATTGAACCCCATTCCTCAGACTGACCCACAGCATCTCCTGCCCGTCTCCTCCCCAATCGCGATGGAGAACAGAGCACTTTCTACCAGGTGGCAATTGCATTGACCAAGAGGGTGGCGTGGCAGAAAAGGCCATAATTAGCATTTTGCCAGAGGTCATGAGCTCAGGACTACACGTGAGCTGTTTTCTTTGTGCAAGGAATAGAAAGAGCCTATTTCGTGTCGCGATCTTGGCTCCGGGGGGGGGGGGGAGGACTTTCTGTCTGTGAGGCGTTTTATGGGTGAGGTGTCTGGGCGATGTCAGTGCCTTGTACCCCGCGGGACACTAGGAGTGGACACCAGGAGGGGCGCGTGTGGGGACCTGAACTCAACAATGCATTTGGAGTTCGAGGGCCACGTAACAGGGATCTTTATTCTTCTTGTTCTCAAGTGGAGATGAGCACAGTTTCCACGGAGCTGAGGGTGGTCTCCTCCGCCCAGTCTGCCTAAATTGGAAAGATAAAAGCCCTTGGGGAAAGCGGCGCGGGCATCTTCGGGGCGTTTTGCACAGGTCCTGTTGTGGGCGGGGGTCACCCCGTGGCACATTTGTGCTGGCACATTTCCCATTTGATGAATGGAAGTCGGTGCTGGAGTTAACGCTGTGCTTCCAGTGTGGGCGCGTGGGTTTGCCATTTTTAGTCGTGATGACGAGGGTGGGGCCTGGGAGGAGCGCGGAGGCCCAAGTCCCTCTCTTCCCCGCTTGACAGCGCCATTCGTGGCCCCTCTCCCGCGGGGAAATAACTCTCCCAGACAGAGGGAAAATTCGGTTGCTTAGTCACCTGCAGCCCTCAAGGTCCCTCTGTGCCTGGCACAACCAGTATAATTAAACGACAGAAGGAGTTAGCCGGCCGATTGCCCACGACCCCGCGCCAAGCTCTGGCTCTTTCCGGACATGTTTCACCCGCGGAGGGTGGCTTTGGGGCCAGGTCTTTCCGAGTCTTCCAGGGTGGTCTCTACCGCAAAGCCCTTTAGTAGGACTGTTGAGCGCCGCAGCACCGAGGGGTTTAGGCGGGGCTGCCAGGAAGTGCGTGGGCAGAGGAGGGACCTCCAGTCCCCAGATGGCGGGCCCGAAGGAGCAGCCCATCTTGCTCTCCCGCGGCGCCGGGCAGCACTCGCCGGCCCGCAGAACCCCCAGTCCAGGACTTTCCTGGAAGGAGCGTGGGTTCAAGCTGTGCAGAGATAACGGCGCGGTTCTTCAGGTCTGCCCAGAGGATTTTCAGCCGTCCTTATCTTTCCAGTTATTTCCTTGTGCACTTCCACCTGTCTTCTGGGTGCAGAGAGATTGACCCAGCTGTGGGTGTGTGTGTGTGGGTGGGTGGGGTTGTCTTATCCATCTCCCTCAGCCAGTGGCGCTGCACAGGGAGCTGATGTGTGATGGGCGCCAGTAGATCTGGAACTTGTTGCTTCCCCCCACCTTTGTCAACAGCCTGACCTAAGGGCAGGCAAAGACTTGGTACTCCTCCTTGGAAGAGCAGATGACCAACTGGCCCCCTAACATCGTGTTGGCTGCTGCTTAGGAAAGACAACCCAGGTTCCTGTGCTTCATCCCCTTTCTAATCTCTGTATTTATAGGGACAAATGGGTCTGGGTAGATGTCCCCTGTTTTGAAAACTTGAATCTTTTCTACAGGAAGTGAAGATTTTCAAGGTTATTTTCAGTTCTGCTTACTCCCAGGGTGCTACTAAATCAAAGATTCAGGTTTCCCTGATACCCTGGGCCTGGAGAGTGCAATGATCTGTTTGCTATTAGAATCGATTTTACATTTTATCCATCTATTTTTATATCTGGACAAGGCAGCCTTCAAAGCCAAGCCTTTGCAGAAGCTGATATAGTTCTCCTCTTTAGACCCATTTCTTTAACAGGGATGTTGGAAATTTTCTGCACAGAAATGCTCTAGTCTTTTCACCCGATGATGGATGTTAAAATTCAACTGCCATTGACTTTAATCTGATGCTTAAGATTTCTTTTTTCCTGTGAAAGCAATTTAAAGAGGAGTAATAAGTTAAATCAGCATAACATGATATTTCTTTATGTAGCTAAGTCATTTTGCAATCACATTTCATACACAGTCCAAGAATTATGAATGAAAGGTTTTCACTTAATCAGTGTTTGGTGCCTTCTCCTAGGGGCTGCTGCTTTAGCTTTAGTGGGAGAAGTTTTGGCTGTTCAAAGAGTCATTTAAAGCCTTAGCAGTAACTTTCTTTTCTGTCACACATTTTTTACCCTTACGCAGGTAGATACTGTTTATCACTTGCAGAGAGGAAAGAAAAATAATAGTGGAAAAAATTAGAAATGTATAATTTAATTCTAAGAAATATTTTGTAAACGAGGATGGGTAAGTGATTCATTTTATCCCCAAAGTTGTAGAAGCTGGAGCCGTGTGTATTTAGTTATACAACGTGCACATTTCTATAGACAGATTTAAGCAGAATTTTGGACTTCATCTTTGGGGGACAGATGGTTTTGTGACTGTGCAATTAAAGACGGCTCCATTGAAATCTTGGCTCTACCCTACACGGCTTGATATTGTTGAGGATTTTTTGTTTTGTTTTGTTTTTCCCTGTAAAATGGAGATATCAAGATCTCCTTCC
The DNA here is from genome assembly GCA_026826555.1 of Tolypeutes matacus. Taxonomy (NCBI): domain Eukaryota; kingdom Metazoa; phylum Chordata; class Mammalia; order Cingulata; family Chlamyphoridae; genus Tolypeutes; species Tolypeutes matacus. The sequence goes on from JAKSZT010053813.1 coordinate 1,138,020, forward strand.
TTGGGTTGTTGTATAATAGTGTACACAGAACCCCTTGTAAAATACTTGATTCACAATAGGTACTCTAAACGGGGAGAGAGTATTACTCCACTTACAAAGATGAGTAAAAGAGAAAGAACGCTTGATGAAAGTTTTTAATGGAAATTAGCAAAATTAACAGACTACCAGTAAGTGGATCATTAAGAAACTGAGTTGAGTAGGTGGGATTCATACTAAAGCAGTGGATTTAATTAGTAACTTTCTAGAGTCAAATTATGCCATTGAAAGTGGACATATATTTGTCTGGAACTTGCATCTGTATGCATTGCAGCAGGGAGGAAAACTTTTCATCATCAGGATTTTTCTCACAGGTTTCACCAAATAGTCTGTATAAATGCAGTTGCATTCTTCTGACTGATATGTTCTCCCTAGAACTATACCAACAGTGTTGGCTTTCTTTGCTGTTATTTTCATAGTCTTTATTTAATATGATTTTATTTATTTATTTATTTTTTCCACATGGACATTTTCCTTTTGGCTTCTTATGCTACTAAGAGTTATTGTATTTGAGGTTCTATAATAACAGTATATGCAATATTATAATTTTTTCACAACTATTCAGGATAACTTGCAACGGTATAAGTGTACCTGGATATTTAAGAACAATTGCTTAAGAACAATATAATGTTCGAATGTGTATAATGTAAAACATTAGGTTCTACAAGAATTGTAGATTTAAGCAGTTGTTTTGAGGACATGGAGTCAGGTAAACAAAATATAAAGCAAGTATCTCATTGAATTGAGGCTAAATGCAAAGCTGCATTGGAAAACATTGAAAAGCACTTGGCTGTAAACTTATAAGTTTGTCACATTTTTAGGACTCTGTGCTTGGCCTTTTAGATCTTTCCAGATCATGACAAGACCAGGAAGAATGGGGAGACTTGAAGTCACATACTAAATATTTGTGGAGATAGCACATCAGACATATTTGTTTCATAGTTTCATAATATTTTGAACTGTAAAAGAATTACATAAATGGGAAAGAGCATTTAACTAAATTACTTACATAATTTAATCTCATTAAGAGAGATAAGATACAATTTCATGATGGCTCAATTTCTCTATGATGAAACATAGAGAGATTGAGAGGTGATGAGTTTTGTATGTTTGTTTGGTTTTTTTTTTTATTATTATTATTACTGGAATACTGAAAAGGCTCTAAAATGATTGAAGTGATGAACAACTGTATGATTATACCAGATAACCATTGATTGTACACTTTGGATGGATTTATGCTTTATTAATATGTATCAATAAAATTGATTTGTAAAAATAACTTGCAAAAGGAAAAAACTATATATAATAATCACCACTTTAAAGAAATGTTTTCCACATCCCTGGTAGAATATGCAACATTTTTTGTCCACCTTGTTTTATTGTATAGGATGATGAAACCTTCTGATTAATATATTATCTGCTGTTTTTGAATTTTTTTTTTTTTTCTGCACTGGTGAGCGCAATTCTGTATTAAACTAGGATACCATGGATGGACATATTTAACTTTTCTTGTTTATGAATTTGCAAAATTTCAGTACATTTTCTAAAAGAGAATGGATTTGTTGTATCCATGTGGTTCCTTCTACTAGTATTTACTTACTTAGGCTCTTTGTTACCATTTCATCAGTCATGGCAGTGTATTTTACTCTCCTGGGGAGTTATTCATTCTGTCTTCCAAACTCAGATGGTTTTCCCTTCAATTATTCCCCAACTCTGAACTGCCCCCTCTCTCTGCCTTTGTACTTGACTTAGTGAACACCAAGCATCTTTTCTTCTCCTTGAGCCCTCCCTGGTACGGTCAGTAGACTCTTTCCCTCTGCCTCTTAACTGCCATTTGGGCAGTGATACTATTGGCGTCACTAACCAAATCGATTACCTCACACACAGGTGGTCCTCTAGCTTTGCCCTCGCTTTCTCATCCAAGTCAATGGCTCCGTTGCCTTGGACTTACATCCTGTTGTCCTACAGAGTGGAGAACCTCAAGCTTTCATCTTGGTCTCTTGGGTTCTTTCCATCTTTGCCATGTGGTGAGCCAGATGTGCTCTCTGTTGCTCCAGCCCTGCCAGAATCTATTCTGCAGGTAAAGGCTTATTGGAGAGTCTCTCAGTGGTCAATCATGGGTCCCCCTTAACCTCAGTCAAATCAGGCAAACTGTTGTTGCCAATGCCCCCTTAAATGCACTGCTTGGCCTCTCAGCCCCATCAAGCCTGTGTTCCTGATTCTGTAGCAAGTAGATTCTTTTCTCCAGTTGATGCACCAAAGGGCTTTGTCCCTCCCTTTCAGCCAGTTCCAAGCAAAGGTAGTTCTGTTCTTACCAGGGCATCTTTTCAAGATGGGTTTCTCAGGGTAATGAGGCTTTGATAGGATCAAACTTTATTTCTCTCACTTGGCAGTCAAGCTGAAGGTGATCCAGAGTTGGTGATGACTATGCTTTCTGAGGTTCTCCAGGTCTGTGCCCACCCCGCCCCCTTCATTGTTCTGCTGTCCCTGTGGTGCTTTGTTCACCCACATGGTTCACCATAGCCTCTTACCATGCCCACCTTCAAGCTGAAGGATTGAGGAAGCAAACACGGACGATATGGTATGTTCCTTTCCCCACCCTTTAAGGGCACAGCCTGGAAATTGCATGAATCACTTTTGCCCACATCTCCTTGGCCTGAATCTAATACCATTATCTACCTCAATGCAAAGGAGGCTGAAGTATGCCATCTTTATTCTGGCTGGCCATTTGCTCATCTAAAAATGGATGGTTCTGTGGCTGTGAGAGAGAAAGGAAGAATGGATGTTAGCATTCAACTGGTTGTCTACACCTCCTGAAGAGGGATGAAGTAACCAAATGTGCCTCACGATGCACAGTATCATCTTCAGGGTGGGAAGCATGGTTCAGAGTGCACTGAGGTCTTCCTCAAGAACAGCACCTTAGGGGTCTAAGGTTCAGAATGTCAGTGAAAACATGGCTGATGTCCTTACTCCACATCCTGTCCTCTGTGGCTCTTGGGGTGTTCCCTTTAGACAGTGGTAGTGTTCTTTTCTTGAAGTCACCTTCAAAGGCCGCTTCATTTCACCATGGGTATTAGGAGGTAATTATGAACAATCATCATTAAGGAAATGAGCTCTAAGGTCAGTTGTACTTCGAAACCTGGTGGCACCACTTAGTTGCTGTGTGATACTGGAGCAGTAGCTTCTCAAAGCCTCCGTTTCCTCTTCTGTAAATTAGAATACAAACGGGAACTGTCACATAGTGTTGAGGCTAAAATAGTAAACTAGTATGAGACTACCTAACACATAGCAAGCAATTATTACTAGAAAGTCCCTCTGAGGTGAGACGTGTAATAGCCTTGGAGTTTCCCCAATTTTAAAACAGAGAAAATCCCTTACATCACAATTGTAAAGATTTTCATTTCACTTTTCCCACCCCATTTCTTTGAGTAACAAGTCTCTTCATTTAAAGTGTAAATATTTGTGGAAAGATAAAATACCTATTTGTCATCTGTATATTAGTATAAGATATTTCAATTAGCTTATTTTCTTCCTATCACTTAGTTGGGAGGGAATGACATTTTAATTGAATGGGGAGAGACAGTTGTTAAATGGTAAATGTAAATTTAGATGCCCAGGGATTTTTTTTTAAAGGACATTTTTGTACTTTCCAGGATTAAAGTAGCACATTTTTTATAGGTCTGGCTCTATAGGCAGGTAACAGAAAACAAAAATTCTTTCTCTTATTCCTTTTCCTTTTATTTGCGTTATATGTTTTTAGACATACAAGGTGGAAATACACTGTCTTGACTGAGAGCTCTGCTCTAAGGCTGGATTGTTTGGACACAGGTCTTGGCTCCATCATTCTATCTGTGTGACCTTGATCAACCCATTTAACCTTTTTGTTCTTCAGTCATTTCATCTGTAAAATGAATTGATACTAATAGTACCTCACTCAGAGAGTTGTTGTGAGACTTAGTAGTTTTTAAGGGCTTGGAGAAGTGCCTGATGCTGGTAAATACTCACTAAATATTAGCTAGTATTAGTTCCAGACTCAGAATTTGGGTATTTTTATTATTAATGGAATAAAATGCTTTGGCTAACTTCAGAAATTCCTCATCAAGAGCAACTCAGTTTCTATGGGCAAATTATTTAGAGTTCCAGTCAATTGACAAAGAAGTTTTAGGATAATACCTTTAAATTGAGGACTGTTTTGTACTTAAGTGATATGGTCTCTCTCTTCCCTTGTATGTTATAAAATCTCCAAGTTGAGGCAGCCTGTATAATTCTTCTTGAAATTCTCAGCACAAAATTTAATGTCTAAATTATGGCAGATATTTTTTTAAAAGTCTTGAATTTTAGCATTTTAAGAAATAAAATGATTATATCTGCTTATTACACTTTAGCTATCTAGTAAGGGGCTATCATACTTTGGGAGCATTGAAGAAATATTTGACATTTGATTCATTACATAATTCATCGAGTAACTTTTTCTCCTGAGTATCTCAGAAATCTGAAACTAAAGTTAGGCCCAGCTTCCTTCAGCTATTGCTTTTTAAGTTTTTCATTAGCTTCAGAGCAATCATTTTACCCTCTGAGACTTTCATAATTGTGAATTTTATCAGTATAGTCAGTTAATACCTTGTATTTGCTCTTCAATGAAGAGAGAAGAAAAACAATTAGTTTGACCATGCTAAAGCTTGACTGGGGCATCATCCTTGAAGTGCATGTTATTTTTAAAAAAGTTTTCAGCTCTTCTGGAACCACACATATTGATCTGTTTTTTTTTCCCCCACTGTGGTCAAATCCACTAGTTCAGCAGTTTTGATCACAGGTGCAGAAAAAGAAAAAGAATTTAGTCCTTTAACAAGCTGATAAGTTGTAACCAAAGTTCCATGAAAATTAATTACAGATATGTACAGAATTGCCTCTTGTTGATCAAGTGATGCCTGCTTCTGTCCTTCCTCCCTCCTGCCATCCCTTTTGTTTGGGCATTGCCACATGGATATGTGCCTTGTTAGAGAATCTAGGCAGTGAATATTTTGGAAGGAACCTCGGTCTGAAGGTCCCATGAGCAAGTCTTGATCCATTTAATAATGAGCTATGTGACTTTGCCAAGTCACAGGAATTCTCTATTCCTCAATTACATCATCTTTAAAATGAGATGTTCAAGGCTAATGAATATTTTCATGATAAATATTCTACATTTCTCAGAGTAATATTTCAGCACTTACTTTTTAATTTCAGTACTAGAAGGTATGACAATAAAGCACTACCTGTAAACCAACACACCAGAATTTACCCATCTAAATTGTTCTGGTCTTTAACAACCACCATGGTGACATTGTTTCAGAGTTGTCCTCAAAGAACTTGTAGGAACTGCTAAAGGAAGATAATTTTTATCATGCTAGGTATTCGATTGTGGATTGTTTCAGAACAGTTGGTGTTGAAGGAGAGAAATTCCAGTTTAGGTTCTGTAATCCTAATATTTTTATGCTTCTCCCTCACTTGCATACAATACAATACAATACAACACAATACAATACAACACAAAACAATACAATACAATACAACACAAAACAATACAATACAGTACAGTACAGTACAGTATAATACAGTACAATACAATACAGTACAGTACAATATAATACAATGCAGTACAGTAAATACAGTATAATATAATACAGTATAATAAATACAATATAATATAATACAATACAATACAGAATCATACACACCACCCCCTTCTCAGTGATAGCAGTAATAAGGAAAAAAACAACAAAATGCATGCTCAAATTCAGCTTTGAAATGGTTGTGTGTAGCTTTGCAGAAAGAGGGGAGTACTACCACCCATAGTTTATGATCATACATGCCTACGAAGAAAGCCAAACCACATACAGTTACTAATTGAAGCTAAACAACCATGCAGGGCAATAGAACTATATATAAACAAGAGTTGACTCAGAAAAAGTTAGTTTGAGTAAAATACTAAATTTTACCAGGAAATGTAGCATTTTGATGACATTGTACACCCTGTGCTATCTGAGCTGGACAGTTCCATTATCCATACAAGGAAAAGGGGGACTGCACATCACCTGCAAGTGTGTATGTAGAGTCACTGAGGATGGTCCCCACATCTTGTCAACGTGGCTTCAGCAGTCCAGCCACCAGCTATGGGGTTACTAGCTTCCAGCACTTCCAAGCCTGCTTTCTTCCTCCTCCCCTTTTCTCTCCTTCTTTCTTTCAACTCCCTCTCCCCTCCAGCCCCCTTCCTCCTGTTGGCCTGTGGTCTAAACTCAGTCTAAGTGGTGAGCAGTGAGGCATTCTTAGCTAGAGCCAGGCTCACCACCCTCACGACTGATAAAGTTGGGTCAGCACACAGCCTGTGGCTGGCCCTCTTCAGTCAGGAGAAAGTGGACTGGCAGTCAGTCATAAAATGAGATTTCTTTCTTGTGAGCCACCATTTTTCAGAAACCTCCAGCTGCCAAGAATTTTTTAAAAAATTTTAATTAAGAACCACAAACTTCTTTAACAATAATTTTCAAAGCATCATCATTTTTGGTGCAAAGAGGCATCCTCTCTGCTATCACATCTCCTTGGAGTCACTGCATTTATGACCCATCGTGTCATTGCCTCACAATCCCCTACCTCATTCACTGGTCTCAGCATATGTTGACTTCTGGCCATTTTCAAACATTAAAACCACCCCCAAAGTACAGCGGTTTCCCACCATCAGGATTATTTGAAGGAAAGTGGCACAGACCCCAGAGGCATTTCTTAAAAGTGATTTCAGAATATTTTGAGCAATTATCTTTAGTATAAGTATATCTTCTCAATTCTCTACTACTTAGAGTGAACAAATCTCAGATATTATCTTACCACATGACACTGATTGGTTATTTATTCTAATATTTCCATACTCAGATATGCTTATTAGATCTAGTCCTGGAAACTACATTTTAAATGTAATGCCATTCTTCCAAGGAGAGAGGACCATGATGCTTAAATACATCCTGTTTCGAATACCTTGGCAGTATATGCCACACTTTAATGTTTTATATATTTGAATGTGCATATAATGAGTTTTCTGCAACAGAACATATTTGAAGAATGGTTTTTAAATTGTCTATTGTGGATTACATATATATATATGTGTGTGTGTGTGTATATATATATATAGCTATTCTCTGATTTGGGCCAATTTTTCTATCCCTTCCCCCATGAGCTCTATATACATTATCCAGAATTAACTAGAGTATTAATGGCAATCCAGACTTTGTTCTCTTAAAATAAGGACTAGCTTTTGTTATGCTAATGTCAAAGGCAATTCATGTCTAATTTTTTGTTGATTCATATCTCTTCATCATTTTTGGCATTAGTGCTTTCTGGGTTTCATTAATGGCTATTGCCCAAAGAGAGTTTGAAAAAAACTTAATCTTATTACGAAGTTCTCTAAATATCACCATTTATACCTTCCGCTAAGTGCATTCCTTCTTAATTCTCAATAAAAACACTTCATGCCATCTCAAGTCTCAGCAGAAACATAGGAAAAGATTTCTTATCTAATTTCTTCTTTTACCTTAAAAATTCAGCAGTATAGGGAACATATAGGAGAAATATAGAAGTTATCTCTGGTCTGGTTGCTGAGTGCTGGCGCCTCTTTGAGGCTCTGAGTTTTGTAGCCTCTGTTCTTCACTAGATAATTTCCCTTCTTCATTCCACTCAGGGGGCTGTGTCACGAAGGTGCTCAGTGAATTCCCAGGGTTCTTGTTTCCATTCTAAAAATAAGCCATTAATTGTTCACTAAAGGTCTTTCTCATTTATTCACTTATTCAGGTATGTGTAATTATTGCAGAAATAATTAAATTGTATTTGCTGCCTAAACACACCCGTTTTTAGTTCCACGATTTCTGTGTCTTCATGATATTGTGTCTTGAATTAATGAGTCTGGAATGAACATATGTTTTAATTTGTGTCAACATCTTCCTCTAGAAAGAGTCATAGATGTGCCTTTGACTTTTGGCTATATACATAGAACACATGGCATCTCTCATTAGGTATAGACTGACAGTTATAGGTTTCCTATGTAGAGTCAATACTAGGTGAAAACGTAAAGTGCTTAAAGATTGTTCAGTATCTTCCCACTTCCCCTCTTTGCCTTACAATAATGACCTACTTCTTTTCTTCTTTCCTTTCATACTTCTTTTTTCCACAGTCTTCTAGTGGCTTTTCCGGGGACATAGAGTGGTAGGAGGAGAGGAATATGGGCGTTAGGGTAAATCAGACCGTTTCAAAATTTTGCTTAGCTCCTCTTTGGTCAAAAGACTGAAGACAAGCTGAACTTGTTAGCTTCTTTGAGTTTCAATTTTCCCATCTAAAAATAGCAAAAATATCTTGAAATTAAAAAATAATAGTAAGGAGTAAATGAAATAATTTAAGTCAGGCATCTAGCTTGACAAAATAGAGGGCTGAACAAGCGCTGTTGTGCTTCTCTTCCTTTTCTCCTTCTGAGTGCTGGGGCCTCTCTCTACCCATTCTATCTGAACACCTTGCCCTGAATATTGTTCTTCACCCTTCTGGATTCACCCTCTGTGGTTTCCTAAGGAACAAGGAATGGGTTAGTGGCACCATCTAAAGACAGTTAAAGCTGAGTAAGAAACAAGTTGAAGTAACCTGGGATAAAGGATTGCCAGTTCTCAGACATATAATAGAGCACCAGGGGTAGAGGATCTATTTCATAGTGAGTAGAGGGAACATAGGAATTCCTGTAAACAGAAGAATTCCTAAGGCGATGAGCAAGCACAAGCCCAGGACAAGATGCATGCTCAGAAAAGACAGAAGACCCTGTACTTCACTTTTGCTTTGGGCTGAGATTCTTGATAGGAGGACTGAACTCTGAAGGAGAGCACCAGCCAATGCAGAGCCAATTTGCAAATATTGAAAAGTGTTTATTGCCTTGGTTTGTTTGCTTTTGTTAGCTACGGGCTCTCAAGGATATCTGTCATATCACTAGCTGGATACAAACCTAAGGAACAGACCGCTCAGGGAAAAAATCCTAGAGATAACACTTTAAAATATTTAAGTGTACGCTATTCAATAAAAGAATACAAGACAAATAAAAAAAGGGAAATGATGACCCATTCAAAGGAATAAAATAAAACTTCAGAAACCATAAATGAAGAAGACCAGACTTTGGACATATCAGAAGAAGACTTTTAAAAGAATCATTAGTTACTAGGAAAATGGAAATGAAAACCATGAAATATAAGTTCACACCCATAGAATGGCCTTTATTTCAACAGAAGACGAAAACAAGTGTAGGACAGGTTGTGGAGAAATAGGAATACTCATTCATTGCTGCCTGGAATGTAAAATGGTTCAGCCACTGTCAAAAACAGTTTTGTGGTTCCTCAGAATGTTAGGTATAAAATTGCCACATGACCAAGCAATCCCGTTTCCAGGTATATATCCAAAAGATTTGGAAGAAGGAATTCAAACATATATTTTCACACTGATGTTCATAGTGGCATTATTCACAATGCCAAAAAGTAGAAGCAACCCAAGTCTCCCTCAATGAATGAATGGATAAACAAAATGTGCTATATACATGCAATGGGATATTATTCAGTTGTAAAAAGAAATGAAGTTCTGATACATGCAACAACACAGATGAACTTTGAATTCATCATGTTAAGTGAAATAAGCCAGACACAAAAGGACAAAAATTGTATGAGCTCCTGATATGAAATAATTAGAATAAGTAAGTTCATAAACTCGGGAACCAGAATACAGGTTCCTAGGGGCTGGAGTGGTGGTAAGCAATGAGACATTAATGCATAATTGGTACAGAGTTTCTGTTTGGAGTGATTGAATATTTTGGTTATTGGTGGCAATGGAAGCACAACATTGTGAATATAATTAACAACACTTAATTTTATATTTTAATGTGGATAAAAGGGGAAATTTTACATTGTATCTATGTTACTAGAATTAGAAAAACCCATAGGATGGTACAACACAAATGAACTCTAAAGGAACTTGTGGACTATAGTTAATAGTATAATTATAATATTATTTCATAAGTTGTAACAAAGTTACTACAGTAATGCAAAAATCATAATAACAGGGAGAACTCTGTGAACAGGGATATCTGGGAATTCTTTATTTACTTCACGAAGTTTCTGTAAAACTACAGCTTTGCTAATAAAAATAATAATAATTATAAAAGAGAGGAACTCCTAAGAGGTGAGTACAAATGGGATACTCTGAGTTTATCTATAATATAAAGATAATAATTTATTGAAATAAATGAAAAGACATTAAGTAGAATAAATGATGTTTGGTGTTAAAATAAATCATTTAGTCTTATATTCTGAACTTATTTAAAATGCCTAATGCAAATATTCTCGCTGTCCTGATTTTGTGATAATCAGAGTAGGCTAAACATTCGCTATATTAGAAACCATGCATGTGTCCCCAGACCTAGTTTTTCTCCCTAGGTATGGTTTTTAGAATGCTGGTGATAAACTAAGCCTGATTTATTGTATGACCATCCTGTATGGGAAAAGACTGTAACTTTGGGTATCTTTGGTCAACCTGAAGAGAAATAGCAGGGGGATGGATGTGGCATGGGTGATTGGGTGTCCTTCTCCCATATGGAGGGACCTGGGTTCAACCCCTTGGACCTCCCAGTAAAAATTAAAAAGAAAAATATAGAAGGCGCATGGGCCACCAGGCCTTGTGCGCAGGTGCACCACCAGGCCCCACGAGCGCGTGAGGCACCAGGCCCTGCGAGCTGCCAGGCTTTGACCGTGGGTGAGCCGCCAGGCCCCGGGAGCGGGTGAGCCTTCAGGCCCTGTCCACAGGTGAGCTGCCAGGCCCCGCAAGCCACACAGCAAGATGATGACGTAACAGGAGAGTAACACAAGGGAGAGCCAAGACTAGACGGACCAAAAAACCGGGAACTAAGGTGGCTCAGGCAATAGTAGGACGCCTCTCTCCCACATTGGAGGTTCCGAGGATTGAATCCCAGTGAAGACAGGAGGAGAAGGATGAGAAGAGAAGTCAGGAAACGGACAGAGAGAGTTGCCCAGTGAATGGACACAGAAATAGCAAAACGGGTGGGGGGGAGGGTTAAAAATGGATAAAAGTAAATAAATAAATCCTTAATAAAATAAAAGTAAAAAAAATAAAATGCCTAGAGGGTGTCAAGATTTTTTTTTCAAATAATGTCAAAATTCCTGCAGTGATGAAGTATTGGATTTTCAGTTATGTGTCACAGAGATTTCTGATACCTGTGGGCAATGTGCTGTGCTCAAACCAATACAGTTAGAATGAGTTAAATGTTCATGAGTTATTTAAAGTTCTAATGTGATCGCTTTGAAGAATGAAGCTGCATTTGCAGGCCCACATCATATCTTACACAACTGTTTTGTAAATTTTTTGGCTGAAGCTAGAAGCATATAACAAAAGCTGGATCCTGTTAATTTTCAGGAAGGGGAAGTTAAAGGTTACAAGTCCCATCACAGACTTTCTAAACTAATGTCAATGGAAAGACTCCCAGAAAGTTCTAAATTTATTTACTAACATTTGTATATGTGATAGTTATCTACAAAATGTTAGTCACTTTCTCTAGATGGAAAAATAATGACCCCAGAAAGAAGTAAAACTTTGCATATTTTATTAGTGTGGAAAACAATCATTTGTTAATTCAGACCTTCTGCTTTAATGACAGGAATTGAGCTAGAGACAACTAGGAAATTCAAATACTCTTGCAAAAATCATGTACATTTTTATATAGTCTCAGCCATTGATATGGGTGATTCCAGAGTGGGCTAAATCAAGGCAGAACATTTTCCTTCAAAAGATGAAATGATTCACCTGCGTTTTCAGAGACAGCATTCTAATTTATTGTTTTTCTAATTATTCCTTCTTGCCAGCAATTTCATATGATGTCATGTAAAATCACTACATGGAGTTAAAATTGTCACTGCTTTAATGGTTACTGATGATGTTAGGAGAGGAAGCAGCCGAGCACCTGGTTAGAAGCTCCGACTGCAGCCAGCCTACCAGAGAATCCTTGTGACTTTTGGATGTTACTGACTCTCTATGCCTCAGTTTTCTCATCTGTGCAGTGGAGATGATAAGAGCATCTGTCTCATATATAAAAGGATGAAATTTAGCAGTGTCTGGCCTATGTATCTATCTGCTAGTTACTTATTTTATGCCTTCTCTGTGGAAAAATGGAATTATATGAAACAAGAAAAAGTATTCTGCAGAGTTGATTGTTTAATTCAATCTTTTGATAAAATTTAATGAGTGACAGTTTAGTGCAGATGACCATGCCAGCAACTGTGAGGAATGCAAAGGAAACAAATGCACTGAAAGGGTCTCTAGGACATGAGGGTCTCAGGAAACATAACCAAAAGTCACACAGGTCCTCAGATAGCGTCATTTTATAGACAGCTCTGGTTCCCACAACTCTGCAAAGTAGATGTTAATGACTTCATTTTATAGATGAAAAACTATGTTTTCAATAATTCCATGATTTTCCTACAAACACAGAGCTAATATCATATACAGTGAAGCAAGGATTGAAACCCAGTGTTTTTATTTCCTGGCTGCCCAAAGCAAATACCATGAAATGAGTTGAGTTAAGCAATGGGAATTTATTTGCTTGGGGTTTTGAGGCCAGAAAAATCTACAAAAAAGGCATCATCAAGGCAATGCTTTCTTCCTGAATCCCGGCTGCTGCTGATCGTTGGCTCCTCTGTTACGTGGTGAGGCACATGGCAGTGTCTGCTGGTGTCTCCCTTTTCTCCAAGTTTCGTTGATTTCAGCCTCATGCTTCTACAGTTTTCTGTCTTTCTGAATTCATTTCACTTATTAAGGACTCAAGTAAGAGGATTAAGACCCATCCTGATTGAGGTGGGTCACAGCTTAGCTGAAGTAGCCACATCAAAAGATCCTACTTAAACTGGGCCCACACCCACCCGAATGAATTAACTTTAAGAACATACTTTTCTGAGGTCCATACAGCTTCAAACCATCACAGACTAACTCATGGATCATTAGAGTTTGGGATAGATAGTCTAACTCTCAGATTTTCTTGGCTAAGAGTTTGAGACCAGACTTGATTTGGACATTTTTCTCAGCTTCAAAACTGGAAGCTTGTAAGTTAATAAATCCCATTGTAAAAGGCAAACCATTTCTGGTATATTGCATTTCCGCAGCCTAGCAAACTAGAACATAGTTGTTCGCAAGGAGAAGGGAAAATGTCATCCCAACCATTTCAGTGGTAACCTTGTGGCTTGGAGATAATGTTCACCAAATCATCTGCTGCTCTTTCTCCCCCAAGGGACTCTTTGAGTTTCATGAGGTCATTCTTGTCGGGAAACATTTTCATTTTATATATGCTTTCAATATCCTAATTCAGCATCTAACTATGGTGGGATAGTACAAAATATTTTTATGATCAGATATTTTTTTAGAAATGTTGGGTTAAATAAGGTTAAATGTTCTTTACAGCAGGACTGTTTAGCGCTTTATGCTTAAAGCAAATTTGAATTTTTGAGAGTTTGGCATAATAAGCAGTGTTTCCCAAACTTATTTGACACAGAACCCTTTTTTCTTTCCTGTGGCATTCTGTAGGAATTTTTGACTGTTGGCTCAGTGAGTGAGTTTGTATTGGGATAAAGGAGACTTTCAGAAGACCCAGATTCTATGTTTTTAGGTGTGAGCATGAACCATGATTGGCAGCCACTGTCAAAACTACCACAGGAAATAATAAACATGATTGTACTTTTCTCAGGAATGCTTGCCAACAAAATTTTATACTCTAGCAAAGTGTTCAAGAGGAGAGAAATGATTTTAGAAACTAGATATCCCAGCTGTTGTACAATACCTGTAAATAACCATTTCTAGGTCTAACACCACCATAGTGAAAAATTAACAAGGGAGTTAAACTAAGTCAAGTCACTTCTTGCATCATTCCCATCAACTTTGTGTTGGACCACTGCAGTCCCTCATCAGGTTCTTCCTACCTCCTGCCTCCTACTTCCTGTTTCTTACTTCCTGCTTCTTTGCTTCATACTTCTTGCTTCTTCCTGTCTCTTTACTATCCTTTTTCTACATGCTTATCTGATTGATCTATTTTAACATTTAAATCAGATGTCATTCCTGGGCTTTAAATCTTCCAGCACATTGTCATTGCATTAAAAAAAGCATTATAATATTATCTTTTTTTGGTTTTTTGTTTTGTTTTGTAAACTGGGAGGTTCCGGGGATCGAACCCGGGTCCCTCCATATGGGAGACAGACGCCCAACCAGTTGAGCCAACTCCGACCCCTATAATATTATCTTGACTTATAAAGCCCATAGGCCCTGAAATTATTTTTATTACTTGGATACAGCTACGTTTTCTTTAAAGCCTTTGCACTTGCTATTTTTTCTTCCCTTGGGTTTCAGCCTAAATGTCACCTACTCAGGAGTGTCTTTTTTTTTTTTTTTTTTTTTTAATTTTTTAAATTTTTAATTTTTTAAAAGATACTTAGATTACATAAATGTTATATAAAAAATGTAGGGGATTCCCATATACCCCATTCCCTACCCCTCCCACACTTTTCCACATTAACAATATCCTTCATTAGTGTGGTACATTCATTGCAATTGATGAACAAATTTTGGAGCATTGCCACTGAGCATGGATTAAAGTTTACATTGTAGTTTACACTCTCTCACACCCAATTCTATAGGTTATGGCAAGATATATAATGGCCTGTATCTGTCATTGCAGTGTCATTCAGGACAATTCTTAAGTCCCGAAAATGCCCCTACATTATGTCTGTTTTTCCCTCTCCCTGCCCTCAGAACCTCCAGTGACCACTGCCTCCACTTCAGTGATATAATTTCTTCCATTGCTAGAATCACAATAAGTTTGAGAGGGGGCTGCGATCCATTAGGTCTGATGGATGGTACTCTTTTGCTTGCAGTTGTAGACTCTCTTGGTTCCTTGGCATGGTAGTTGTCCATCATCACCTCCTTGTTAGTTGTCCTGGATGAGACCAATGAACTGATGAGTAGGTGTTGCAACTCCGTTGAGATTCGGTGCCCAGTTGGCACATAGACAGCCCAAAGATTTAAGTCTCGAATGTACACCTACCAAATCTAGTACTAATTATAGGTTCAAATAGAAGAACAGAAAAGCCATGTGTTGGGAAACCACAATTGAGTCCAACTCTGTCACCATGGGGAGCATAAATTCCAAAGTAGGACCCACTGGCAAGGCACCAAACTCCTGAGCTATCTACCCTGACTATAGTGTCTGGATGTCTCCAGAGCTCTCAGGAGCCCTGCTATTTGGGGTAGTATCTATTTTGGCAGTGAATGAGATCCTGCTGAGAGGTGCATAAGCATAACCTCTGGAATGACTTCCGGACTCACTTTGAAGTCTCTTAGCCATATAAACTTATTTGTCTTTACCTTTTTCCCCTTTTGGTCAAGGTCTTTTTCCAGTTGCATTGCTAGTTGGTACTTGGTAGTAATTCCTCAGTGCCAGGGAGGCTCATCCCCGGGGGGTCATGTCCTATGCTGGGGGGAAGGTAATGTGTTTATATGCTGAGTTTGGCTTAGAGAGAGGCCACATTTGAGCAACAAGGAGGCGCCCAGGAGGCAACTTTTAGGCACCCTTTAATACTAGGCCAAGTTTCCATTTCAAGAGTAAAGGTTCATAAGCACAGTCAACAATATCAAGGGCCCATCAAAGGACCATCCTCCTTCACCAGTCATTGCCCCTGTACTCAGGGGATTCTTGGTGTTCCATTAGAGAATGTGGCAAGGAGTATCTTTCCACACCACCCATCTCTTATACTATTGTCCCATTACGTTTTGTAAATATCTCCATGGTACATTTTGCTGCCTGATTCTTTCACATTTATGAAGTTGTTTATTTTTATTTACTCCCCCACCCCCCTTTGATTTCCTTTCACTAGAGTATACATTCCAGAAAGACAGGAACATCATGTAACTCTCCTTCCTTACCGTGTCCAGGGTTGGGCTTATGGTAAGCATGCAACAATTAAATAAGTTACGTTAATTGTTTATATAACAAAAATGAATATGGTCTTATGTTCATTTATTTACTCATTTATTCATTCATTTGTGTCTCAGTTTCCTCATTTGTAAAATGGAGATAATAATAACACCTATCACATTGGGTTATGGGAACTTAAAAAATATATATATATTTAAAGTGGTTAATACAGTATCTGGCATTCAGTAAGCATTTAATAGGTATAAATGTCTATTATGATTTTAGCTTTTCATTGATTCATCCAAGAAACATTTATTTGTAGGCTAATACTGCTAGATCTTGGAGAAAAAATGTGACATGTTCCCTTCTCTTAAAACTTTAGGGAGCCCACATTCTCTATAGGTCTCCGAGTGGGAAATTGCATGGTGTTCGTCACAGCATGTTATGCCAAGGAGTATTTTGAATGATGGAGGTGATGGAGAAGCTGGCACCAGAGGCAGAGAGAGGACTGGTGTGCACTGCATCCCTGGTGTGTGAACAACAATTCTTCAGTAGGCCTTGGGGATCCACATATGACAGTACCACAGTACCTGACACCTGGTAGCTCACAGTCTGGTGTACTGCAGTGAGATGAGTCCTAGAACGAAAAAATGAAGTCCAAGGGGACAGAGAGAGTAGAGGGGAAATACTGCCAGGGAAATGATATATCATCCCTTCACATCAAAACACACTTTCAAAAAAAGGATGTAGTCAACAAATTTGTGAGAAGTAAAGTGACTGAATAGACTTTGTGTTGACGCTTCTGGGAATCTTGACTTTGAAACCCAGGAAAAAGGATTTTAAACTAAAGAAATAAATATCTAAGCTGGACTTTTGAGCATCAGTTACCTGCATGGAGGACTTTTCATGGGCATGGACAAGAAGAGGCAGTAGAGCTTCCCAGTGGCTCCTGATGTGGTCACCCTGTTTTTACCAGTAAGGCAGATCTATGTGTGAGTACAGACCTAAAGTCTGGGCACTTTGCAGAATAACTAGACTTATATATGGTTTGATTTGGGGCAAGGGCAACACTCCCCAAATAATCATGTACTTCTTGTTTGTCTGTCTTCCGATAGGCTTTTTTCTCTAAAGTTGTAAGCAGAATTGCACTGGAAGTTCATGAATTAGTAGATATGAATTACCCTATTTGTGTTTCTCTTGACTTATCTCTGGTATGCCTAGCAACTTCATATAATCAGGTCAATGAAGAGCCAGTGCTGGCAGAGACATCTAAACATTTCAGAAAAATTGGCACTGCTCATAAAGTGGCTCAGAAGTTATTGTCAGCCAGAGCTAGAGTGTCTTGAGTCTCTCTCTGGCAGAGAGCTACTTAATCCTGGCTTTGAAGTTTCTTTCTTTCTTTCATTGTGGTTACCACAGGATCATAAAGCCAGAATGCTTTTCCTTGAAGGATAATCCTTTATTTAGAATGGAGTATGTCTTGGTTTCCCCAGTGATATTGAGGAAATGATTCAACAACTTAATTAAGTGTGCTGGTCTTTTAGTACTAAACATGAGTTTTGTTTACTAAACGGAGAGGTCTAATTGTATATGTGATTGGAATTACTTATTTCCTTCTTCAAGTATCTTGACATAATGGCAAAAGCTGGATTTGAAAATTGTTGAAATGCCACATGCATTCATTAGAAGTTTTGAACCAAGGCTGATGACTTAAAAGCAAGATCTTTTGTATATCAGATACATAACAATTTTTAAAAACATATTCATATACTCTGCATTATAAATTCAAGAAGGGCAGGGACTGTGGTTTTCTTGTTCATTCCAGATTCCCTATGTATATGTATATATGTTTCCCCCCCACCTCTCTCTATATATAGATATATGCCCCTGTATATATGTATGTATACATACATGCATGTTTATATGTATATATGTGTATACATATATTCACATACACATGTGCATATACATATATGTACATTTTACATATGTACTTAAGTATATATGTGTATGTATACAAATTTGTACCCATATATATATATCTACATACTAGCTCTCATTTAATACTTATAAATGCTTTATGAAATAGGTATTAGTATCTTGAATTACACAAGAGAAAATAGGAGGAAGAAATAAGTTTATGCCCGAGAAAATAAAAGCTCAGAACAATTAAGTAACTCATGGGTGGTCAAATATCAAGGATAGAATGGAACTGGACCTGGAGCTCAGCATTTCTTTTTTTTTTAAATTTTTAATCTAGTATGCTTGTAGCTGCAAGAAAGTTATTAACAAGTACTGATTCTCTGTAAATGCTCCTGATCTGGACCTCTCAATTTCTGCCAGACCGATCTTTTCAAGTTATCATTTATTCTAAAGTGTATCATTTATTCTGACGGGCTGGGAAAGGGGCCAGGGCCCCTTCTGGGTTTTCTATGCCTTCGTCAACAGGAAGGACCATGTCATCATCTCTCTGAGGGTCTCATCCTGGGGTTTGACACTGCCCTGGAACTCGGCTTCTGCTGGCTGATGGACACATGTCCTGGTCATTGGGGAGGAAGGTGATGTGAGGGCTATAGCACTTCCTCTTGGAAAAATATTTGCATTTGGAACCCCTGGCTTTAACCACTAAGCTTTAAAGTGTTCACTGTTCTTTCCATTTCTTCCAGAGGAGATTTGTGCAACAGTCCAAGTGCTGTAGGTATTTTCAAATAGCATTTTTGGATTATTTTTCTATTGCACAGGGCTGTTATGGAAAAGAGGCATAGATCGTTCTAGGGCCTGGCCCAACAAATGATTACTTGAATAACACAGTAGATGCTGGGAGGAACTAGGGATTAAATTTAAGAATTCATTTCCTTCATTCATTTGAGACTTTTTATAGTAGGCACCGTAATCCTTGGAGAAGAGAAAGTAGCCTGACGATTTGATCTTAAGTGGCTCACAGCCTATTAGGCAAATATTGAGTAACTCTCACATATTCAACTGGAGGTTGGTCTGAAATGCCCCCCCCCCCCTTTTTTTTAACCTCTGAAAAATAGTTTTGTTGGGAAGTAAAAATTTGCAACTCAAAGCGATAAAAGTATGAATAAACTCGAGGATAAGTGGGAGGGCGGGGCTTTATTCAATTTCTTTCACAAGTTTGTATTTGGGTTCATTTGTTTGTAGAGACAGTGGATATTTCTCAGGGCTTTTTCCCCAGTGCTCAGCAGACTGTCATTTGTTTATTTACTCAACAAATATTTGTTGAATACCTACTACATGTTAGGCACAGTTCTACACATACTTATCTGTGCTGTGATTTGCTTATCTTTACAGTGTGATTAGTTTATCTTTATAGCATACAAAATTCTTAAGATCTCTGCATTGTGCAGAGATGAACTTAAATCACTTTATGCTCTTGAATATTAAAGGATTCATTCTGAAAAATTCTGTGGTCACACTTTAGACTGATACAAAGTGGTCTCTATTATTAATCTAATTTAATGAAGTTTTTCCTGATTAGAAATTTAAAAGTTTATGGCAGATTTTCTCTGCTGGAATTAGCAAGCCTCCATTTTATTGGGAAGTGTTAGTAATTGAAGCATCTACTTAGCTTGCTCTGTTTTAAGTTAACCCTGTATCGGATGGGAAAACAGAGTATAATTCTGCATATCTCAGTGAACGGCTAATATTCTGATTGGTCCAAATTCGTATGAAGTCATATGCAGGACCCAGAGTAAACTTGATTTGTTGCAACACATTTTTCACTACTTTGAGTTTCTTAGGAGTCAAAACCATTTTAGAGATGTTATGGTAAGCAATTCTTAGAGGATTCAGATACATACATTCCCTCCCCCCTCCATAGATCACTAATGTGCAATGCTTACTTAAGTATATTTTTGTGTTTATTGATTAACTTTAATTCTCAGAAATAAATGATTGATGCTTATCATCTTGTTTGCTTTAAAACTCCAATATCTAAGGATTTCACAAAATTAAACTATTGGCTTGTTACAATGACCCTTCTGGAGGCTCCAGGATAAAGAAAATTAATGGTAACTTTGCAGACATGACTTTTTCTGCCTCTCTGTCAAGAACAGTCCATACGGTGACAAAGTACCTGAAAAGCTTAGGGGCCAGCAATGGAAGAACTAAATTCACAAAATTTAGAGAAATCCTGGAGCTGGTGTAGATACTTGTGGAGAATTACTGCATTATCTCCTCAGGAGCCGGTGTGGGTGTGCTGAGGGCAATTAGAAGGGCTGAAGTCTGACAGACCATTTTCTGCATCGTGTTTTAACTATTTTGTTTGTACATTTGTAATGTGTATTTGACTGTGAATTCCTGAAGGGAAGTTAAAAGATAAATAAGACCCTCCTCTGAGAATGAAGAAAACAGATATTTCATAGGTGAGTACAAAGAATGGCCATACATCTTTTGGTCCAAATTATAGTCAAGAAAGAGAAACTGCAGATATAGTTAAAATTTAGAAAAGCATGATATATAAACCTTAACATTTGGAATAGGGATTATTTGAATTATAATGAATTATCTAAATGAATTATAATTTACATTGTAAAAATATCTCATGAAAAGATTCAGTTGACTTCAAGTCATAAACTCATTTTACGAACATCAAAACACTTTCATTTCTAAAAAATCTATGGCTATGTCTTATTGAGAATGTGAAAAAAGAGCTCCCGAGACAGTTCTGGGTTAGCATCT
This sequence comes from Tolypeutes matacus, assembly GCA_026826555.1. Classification (NCBI taxonomy): domain Eukaryota; kingdom Metazoa; phylum Chordata; class Mammalia; order Cingulata; family Chlamyphoridae; genus Tolypeutes; species Tolypeutes matacus. Next base: position 1,158,769 of record JAKSZT010053813.1, read on the forward strand.
TCCATCTCGATAATTCTTGTGTAAGGATGAATATCATAGAAAGAAATTTAGTTGAATTAAGCCCCAGAGATGATGTGATTCCCATTGTAAAGTTAAATAAAGTGGTCTCTTTAGCAACCTAAATAGTACCAGAGTTTGCTGGGACAAGAATTTTGATGGTGAAAAATTGAAGTATTTTTGTTTTTTTAAATTCTAACTATTAGATCATTTCAGCTGCTGGCCTTCTGCAGAACTGGCGGTGTATTTATGATACATCTGGTTGACCTGAATATAATCCAATTGCCTTTTTGTTCCATGCCATGCCTCTCTCAGAGTTTGAGTCCCACTGATTAGCAGTAGAGATTTTACTGTTTTATCTGTCCACATGATAACTCTAGTTAAATAACTTTATGCATTAGTTTTTGAATCAGGGGGAAAAGAAAACCAGAGAGAAAGCCACATACTACCTGAAATAATATTTCCAACTGGCCTAATCATGAATGCTACTGTTGTGTGGCACATGGAACTGCTTTTGAATGACTATGTGAGTGTGATTTGTGTCTTACTATTATTATTCTTTGTCATCATTATGCATAGTCAACTTAAAAGATATTTGTTGAACGTTAACCAGAATTCTGGGGATGTAAAATGATTAAAATTATGAATTCACAGAAGAATTGTGACCAAAACAGTGGTACCCAATCTTTACTGCACTATAGAATCACTTGGGAAGCTTAAAAAATTCTGATGCCCAGGTCTAACCCAGACTAATTACATCAGGACGTCTGGGGGTAGAACCAGGTCTCAGTATTTTTATTTTTAAAGATTCCCAGGTGATTCCAATGTGTGGCAGCATTCAGCAAGCACTGGACCCAAATGGTATTAGTCAGGTGCTTCTCAGGTTAAAATTAACTGGGTCAGGTGCAAGGAAGTGTGCTTTCTGCAGGAGGGTGGTGATCCAATGCCCCCTATTTTCCAGGACCACCAGGATTTCAAATATTCTGTTTTTTTTTCTGAAGTTGAGTATTGAAACCTTAACAAAACAAGGAGCCCCAGAATTTGGACAATATGTAGTTTAGAAAGAAACAAACACCATACTCATTTGTGAGAACACCTAAACACCAGCCTATAGTAAGTGCGGCTGACGTAATTTTCCTAGTACTTATGTCTGCTTTGCTTTTCTAGTCCTAAAGTCTGTGAACAATGCATTCATATGAAAACCTGCCCAATTCTGCCAACAACGACAACAAAAATTGGGCGACAATTGTGATAATAACAGTTAAATCACTTTGCCAGTGGTTTGATGTTGTTTAAAGTGTCTGCAATTAATTAAAATTTTTTTACTTTAGCTTCAAAATAAGTGAAAAGGGCTGAAAAACAAAACCAAGCATCTTTTCTTAAAAAGAAACATGAAGATAATATTATTAAAATTCTATTCTCAGTAAGATAAACACTATTAGAATAGGAAATTTGATGTCATGTCACATATGCAGTCAAAGGAACATGAGTTTGCTTTGTAGCTTTGCTGTTTCATTAGAGTCCTTGGTCCTTAAAAAGTAAGATAATTTTGCAAAACCAACCTTTGTGGCAAAATAAGAATAAAGGTAAAAAAAAACCTTGAAACACAACCATTCATTCATTTTGTTAGACTTTTAACTCTAAACTTGCCCCTCCACCATTGTTTGAATTTATTATTGTTATTTTTTTTTTTACCAGCTGAAACACAAAGCAAAGAAATTATGGGAAATGGTCTTGGAAACTGAACTCCTGTTGTAACAAATTGAGGATAATGTCTTTTTTCATTGGTATGCTTGATATTTTAAACCATATCAATGTGGGAAATGTTGAGCTTGACCTCCTGCTAGGTAATCCAAGTGGCCATTCAGGTGATTGCTTCTTTGTTTTGCACAGTAACAGAATTGTTGATAGGATCATGGCCTGTTGGCTGGTAACACCAATACCATTAGGCACATGCTAAGTACAAAAATGGGTTCTAAGAGCCATTCTGAAAGTTGTCAGATAACTTCAGCTCAAGACTAATTAAACTGTAGACATATGCAACTAATATCTTGCTAAAATATCTGATGCATTTTAGGTTGATACACAGGTTGTTCTTTTGACGACAGTCATTTGTTTATATTTCCCGAAGCCAAATTTTCCAAGATTTTACCCGTGCCCTCCAGACAAATGTTGCTGTATTTCAGAACTATATATCTGAGATCATCCCTCCTTACACCATTTTCCATTAACAGAAGTAAATAATTTTGAAAAAAAATATTTCAGAACTTTTAAAATTTGTTCCCCATGATATACTGCTATTAATTCCTGTGATAGTATATCTGAAAGAAAAGAGCAGATCATATAATAGAGAAGCCATGTGAATCTTTGTATTTGGGTCAGAATTTAGAGGAAGAAAACTTATAATTTCGTTTTGCAGATAAAGTTTGTGAAATAAAATTCTTAATGGTGTCTTTGCCATTTATCTGGGTACGAGTTTACAGAATTTATTTTTGGTTAATTGTTTCAATCTAAACATTTGGAAAGCAAATCTTGATAACATCTCTTAATGAAAACTCCTCAATGAGATTGAAAGAAGTCTCCTCATTTGATGTGTGCTCTCTACCATGAAATTTATAAATTTAATTCATATCTTGATTGAAATTGTTTAATAACAGAATGAGGAGAACTTATCTACTGGTCAAAGAGAGGTTGACTATACCTATATTTAGTCATGAGAATATATACCTCTCATTGCTGGAGCTCACACTATGCTAGAAGTCATTTCCACTGCTAATCCACATTTGGTATTAGAGGAGAATTTGATCCTTTGTCCTGTAAAATCTTTTGTAAATCAAATGAAAGTCTTAAGAGATATTTGACAATTGAGACACGCAAGCAATTACTGAGCAAACGGAATTCCTCAGATTTGTGAGAATGGAACAATTTTTCGCCAACGTTTTAGATTGATGGAAAAGATAGAGTTGAAGGGATATTTGGCTAAGTTTTACATTTTTCATTTAATTTATATATCTTGATAAGGACAATTTGTTCAAATTGAAATTGATTTTATTTGCATAAATTTGTGGGGTTTTAAAAATACATTTACTTTGTGAATAAGAAAAATATACTCTCTCTCTCTCTCTCTGATCACAGGTCCCACAGCTACAGATTCAGTAGAAAAAGAAGCATGTCCTGGCCCAGTTAGGTCTTTACAGGAATGCCCTCAGTCATGTCATTAGGTTTAGATCTGTTCTGGATAACCAGAATTCCCCCCGACTGTTGGGACTTTTAAAATTGTCATTTTTACTTTTTATTCTGTTTCTTTAAAGTTTTGGGACCACAGGCTGCTCAGCAGTTTTCTTAACCATTGAGGGTGGAATTGTCTATTTTGCCTTCCAATTTGGTAGTCCTCCTGTCCTCCCTTCTCCCCTTAACCAGGTACTTGGTACCTAGTAGGTGCTCATTAAAACCTGTTGTGTTGCTTTCTTTATGCCACTTCCTTGTATAGGAACCTGATTGATGTGCCCTTCTTCCCTAAGGATGCCAAGGATGCACTGAAGAAAATTTAGCTGACAATGTAAATCAAGAAAACATGCCTTTTTTGAGGAGAAAACCTGTTTGGTGGCTAATACTTTCCATTAAAAAATGCCACAGGACTTTGTTTGGGTCATCACGGGCTGATTGATCTTCTGATGCTTTGTCACAGATGGGAAGTTTAAAAGATTATTTTAAGTGTTGGGATTACCAGCAGCCCAGTGGCTGGTGATCATGCTAAGGACGGAGAGCTCTGGAAGGCTGGCCAGATGATCGCTGCACAGCTACCATGTTGCTGCAGGACTACTGCCCTATGCTCTTCTCACTGGTTCTGCTAATGTTCCAGATTGTTGTATCTGTAACTACTCCGAAGTACATATGGGGGTGGGGTGGGGTGGCTGAACTCTTCAGCTTAAGTTTTGGGTACAAAAACCCCTGTAGTTTTATGAAATATTTGCTAGTGAGTAATCCCAGGTTGTGCCTGATTTTCCATTGCATTCATATTCATACAATTGTTTATTTACTGTCAGAAACTCTGAGAACACCAGTTTAATGTATTTTAAACCACTGAAAGGAAGGCTGTCGAGGTTGGTCTGGCAACGGCTGTGACAAGAGGCAGTGTTTCGATGTATTTTTAATACAGGACTAGATTCAGCTACGTGCAGGTGGTTTAAATGCCACATTTGTGCTTGAGAATCAAGTTTTGTCGTCTGCTGCCTAATCTGCAAGCCCTGCTTCCTTCATATTATTTCATGGCACCCATATTACCCACAGAGGCCAAATTAGCTTTCAGCAGAGAAAGTCACAAATTGCAGTTCTTTTAAAGCATAATGAAGCAAAGACAGTTATCAGATGATTTTTTAATCGAGCCATTATAACTTGGTTTATTTGTAATCAAATGTAAATGTTTGTTCTACTTTTTCCCCATCCACTAAAAGAACTGTTCTTTTTATCTTTTTATTATTGTTTTAAATCAATGAGAATGTATATCCAACTGTCCTAGCTGTTTCTTCCCTCCCTGATTTATATTCCTTTAGAAGTTCTATAAGGCAAATTGCAATTGTTACTATATAACAGGATATCGTTTTCCTAGGGAAGGATTTTATATGCTTCATTTGTTCTCAAGGTGGAGAAGAATTATAAATTTCCCTGTAGATGAGTGTTTGTATTTCTCACCCTGAGTCTTATTCTGCCTGCAGTCATGTCTAAAATATTTATTTGAACTGCATACTTCTCCTACATATCAGGTGCTTAAGTGCCTTCTTTGGTATAATTAACCTGATCTTATGGATGAGTGATTTTTTTTTTGATGAATTCATTTACGAAGTTAAAGTCTCACTGTAAAGCAATGTACCCAACCAGAATTTGTATCAGTGACTTATCCTTAGGAGACTATTTTATAGTAAAATGAAGGCATGTGAGAGGTTTCTCAGACTTCTCATTCCTCTTCTTGATGGTATTTTTTTTTTTTTTTTTTTCTTTTATGAAACATTCCGGCATCTTTGGGCATTTGAATGAGATCCAAAGGTTAGGTGCAATCGATTGTGCCTTAGTATTTTGCCTAATGTTCTGATGCTGTTTGGAATAGCTTGTTCTCATCTTAGGCCAGTTGGGGAAAAATGATGTTAACACATCTTGGAACTTTTTTCTCCAGGAATCTTAATCAATTGTGCCATGGAAATTAAAAAGGAAACACGTGTGGAAGAGAGACCAGCCATCACTTGAGTTCCTTTGATCTCATGTAACAGGAAGTGAGCTCTTTGGGTCCAGCGGGAAAAAGAGTGAGGCAGCTACTGGGGGCCTGGATCCCTTTAAGTCCCCTTCTGTTCCTAGAGGGGCCGTGTGGGTTCTGTGTCCAGTCCTCGCACTGGTCCTCTGGCTGAGTCAGGGCTCTGTAAGCCCCTAGAGCCAGCTAGCCAAGAGGTAGAGAGCACCCACCAGCCTGGAGGGCATGGATATGGAGCTAGCTCTAGACTTGGAGTTAGGATGTGCGCTTGAAATAGGCTAAAGAAAGTGAGCATGAGATACCATGGCCTTGGACACACCTACAGCCTCAGAGACCCCCTGGGCAGGGTTCTTTATGATCCTACGATTTCAGAACCCACCCGTGGCTGGTGGGTCATCTGTTCAACCCACTCATCGAGGTGGCAATACCCCCAAAGGTAATTTACAGAAGTGGAATGAGCAGATGATGGACGTAACAGAGGTAAAATAAATGTCAGCTCCGTGGAATGTGTCAAGAAGTTTGTGGGGGTTGAAGGAAACATAAAAATGCGACCTGTGTGCTGACAACATAAACTTGTAGCCATCCAACTCGTAAATAAACAGAACATTTAGTATCCTTAGTTGAAGGAATGGAAGCCAAGAGTTTGATCTTAGGAATGTCTTTGAATGCAACCACTGTATCCCTTGGCTTTGGAGAAGTTGTACTTGAGCACGAATATCCTTGAGGAATTCAGTCTATTGGAAGTACAGAACGCTGACTTCATATGCACTGTTGGCCTCGCAGTGCTGCTGGTGAAGATTGACACCTCAGAAAGAACCTCTTTGATTCTTCAACACCCCCCCACCCCTTTTTTAAAAGGTTAGTTGGGTCTTTCAAGTAGATGCCACATTTTGATCCCAGAGGCAAATATCCAAAAGCAAATTCTCTGTCTCGAGTAGAAACATTTAAATTCTTAGGCTTTGGAAATTTGAAGAGTCACTGTTGTAGGTGATGAGTAAAACTAGGGAACACATTTTAAATGAGCTCATGGTCTTTCACTGAATGTTTACAAATCATTACAAGGGCTGTATCTTCTGATTCACAGAGCAAAATCATACTTAATGCGGCCATTTGTGTTTTGCCTTCAGGAATGCCGTGGCTATTTTGTAAATGTTTTTGGATCTGTGAGCTTTAAGTCTCTCAGAGACGAAAGTGTGTGCTCACCAGTCAGTCAAACCAGTCCTTACTATTGGCTATTTATAAATCAAATTGTGAAATCCATATGCTGGAATGATTTTTTATAGTGCCCTGTGGATAATAATGTAGATTTTTCTTCCTGAGTGCTCAATAAAATCATGATACACTATGTAACTCCAGCACTGTCGAATCGTTCAGTCACGTTAGCTGGTCAGTGTCAATTTTAGCTTGAATTTTGAAGATTTAAAAAGTGGAAATAAAGATTTGACTAAACATTTGGTAGAAGCTAATCTGAAGATTTAACTTTTGGGGAGTTAACTGGAACTTTTTTCAGTTTAGGTATCATACGTTGCTTCCATGCATAAAATACCTTTCAACTCAGTATCTCAGTAGAAAAGGAAGTTTGCAAATTTTATTTATTCACACCTGGAAACAAATAACTGTGCATTGTAGAGGTGCATAAGAGGCTGTGAAGTAAAGTACCCAACCAGAATTTGTATCTCTGGTTTATCCTTAGGAAACTATTTTATAGTAAAGCGAAGGCTATCGGGGAGCTGCCTTCATAGTTTCAGTGTATTTTTTCTGGCAGTGTCTTTGGGTCCCACAGAAATGGTCTCTCTGCCACTCGTGGGACCTCCTTACTTCTGGAAGTCTCTGAAATCAATACCACATAGAATCTAGAAGGCCAGCTGCTGACGGCATGTGGGCATACCCTGAGCACTGGTCTGTTTTTGCTTTCATGATTCTTTTAAAATCAATTATGGTAAATGCCAGAAAATAGCTGGTATTACAACTGCTGAATTTTTATAGGGCATTTTCTCAAGCCTAGTACAATATTTATTATGCAGCTCTAGATACTGTGAAAATAGTTTTCCTTTCAACTAATATGTTTCCTCCTAAAATAGGTCTGACAGCTTCATCCAAAACCAAAGAACAAGTGAAAATGTCTATTGATGTTTGTTTTCTTTTCAAAATGTCCATATGTCTTTTTTAAAAAAAAATCAGTTCTCACTTAGTGGTATTGATTTAGAAAAACAAAACTTCCTCTTCTCCCTATGAAAGGAGAATGAATTCTATCAAGACTAAAGTTCACTGTTATCATCAAACATAATTAGAGATACCAAAATAGATAGCTCTGCCATTTTATTGTAGAACTTGGGAAAAATAAGATCAGAATTATACAGCTGTTTTGGTACCCAAAATTATGGTTGCTAGTAGAAGGAGTGAATTTCAGTCTCATTCCATGGGGTAAATGAAACTTAATACACAATTGTGTTTGGGAGATAATTTTCTGAAAACACTCAATTGGTATATTTATTTCTACCTGTTATGAACCAGGTGCATTTTATCATTTGGAGGGATAAAGCTTCCATTTATAGACTGTGTTCTTCCATACCTTCTCCACTGGGACACAAACTCGTTTAATTAAAGGTAGCACTTAAAATATTTTGAAATGCTTATATATTATATTAT
>JAKSZT010053813.1:1166756-1177154 GCA_026826555.1 Tolypeutes matacus
ATATTATATTATATTATATTATATTATATTATATTATATTATATTTCTCTCTCTCTCTCTCTATATATATATATATTAGAGAAGTATTGTGGGTTTATAAAACAATCATGCATAAATAACAGGATTCCCATTTACCACTCTGTTATTAACACCTTGCATTGATGTGGTACATTGAATGCTTATTTAATAGTGAAAGCATTTTGGATAATATTAGGATTGGCAGATAAAACACAGGATGCTCAGTTAAATTTGCATTTCAGATTATCAATGATTTTTTTTTTTTATAAGTATTCCCCTTGCCATATTTGGACATACTTATAGTTACATCTAGCTTTCTCCCTTTGCTATATTTTGTACATAATGGTGACATTATTTATATGCAAAAATTTGCATTCTTTTTGGTTAAATATTTTTCTTATTTTGCTACAGGGTCTTGAGTTATTATATGAATGGCAATATTATGATGAGTTAATGTACCATGTTTATTTAATATTTCCCTTTTTGTGGGCATTTAGGATGTTTCAAAAATGTTCACTTAGAGGAGTAATTTAAAGCTTATCTTTCTTGATCTCAAAAGGATTTGGAAAGTGTATTATGACAAAAGCAAAAATTTTCATGCAATTTCAGCTTTCACAGATGTATTGAGTGATTCATGAATTGGGCAGCATCCCATTCAGAAAGTAGAAGGTATCTCCACCAAAGGGGTGGAAAATGGAAGCTCATATAGGGCAAATATGGAAGCAAGTGAGGAAATGTTTTGATTGGCTGATATTAAGCTTCCAATTACTTAGGGGTTCTTACAAAGTTGGAAGCAAGTCATTGCTTAGAAATGAAGAAGTTAGCTGCCAATAACCGATCAGCTGTATTTAAATTTAGTTTTCTGGGCAAGCCAGGTATTTATAGGAAACTAGGTTAGGTTTTTGGTTTTGCCAACATATGTCTTAGCATGGGAGCTTCCATGTTGGATTTTAGTAATCGGTTATCCCCATTTGATCCAGCCTTGGCTCGGCCAAGGGCTGAGATCAAAATTAAAGGCTTTAGCACCACTCTCATTTACCATCTGCTGGCTCTCGATGGTGCTCATAGGTGATTTAGTCTAGGGTGTCAAGGGATTGGTTGTTTTTCTTCTCTTCGTGCTTGTGTCGGTCTAGACAGATGGACACCATTTGGCAAGAAGGCTGGGTGCAACCTTTTAAAACTTTTGAGAGAATCCAGTGCACCAGGGAGACTTTTATGAAGTCCATGAGTAGTAAAATGCCCACTGTTTGGTGTATGCTTGTGAGCCAAGGACCCCAGGACCCAAACCACCGGAAATCAGAGGAAGGACTTCCTTACTTGAACTATGTGGCTTGACTGCTTCAGATATCTGTGTTCCACCTTCCCCAGAAATGTTTATGCAGATACAACAGGTGGTATTGGTGATGACAAAAACTCCTCCTTGGTCAACCAGCAAATGATCAAGTGCAGCTCTATTATCTAAAAGAATGCTAGCTAAAGAATCTAAAGATTTTTGTTGTGCAGCAATAGCTTTTGCAGTGGACTCTGCAATTTCTCTGACTGTTATAGAAAAGTTTTTGCTCATATTTTCATTTAACTCCTAATCAAGGAAATAGGAGACCAATCAAAGAGGCCCATCCAGCATCAGTGACGCTCCCAGGGAAACTCACGTTTGGCTCGGGAGTGTACATCAAATGAGGTAGTCCATTATGAAGCTTCAGCTTTATTATAAATTTCAAAAGGAACTACTAAGAGGCTCAATCCACATTGTCCTGATATATGCCAGCTGTCTATAGATTGAAATGTTTGGGCCTGAATGATATTGTACATCACCTTTACATGGTCTTTAAAATATTCAGGTTATTTTTATTGCCGTGCCAGACTATTAACATGGATGTAGCATTGTTGGTGGGCAGTTACAGTATCTAGAACCTATCCATTTTGCAAGATTATGCCAAGCTGGAAACTTCAGCCTAGAGGGTGTCAAGAGCATTTAGAGTGGTGTTAAACTCTTTTTAATAGATATATTTATAACTGCTTGCTCTATGACATGTCTTCCTAGTGAAGGTATGATGGTACGTATGAAAGATGGAATCTTGTATGATGGTAGGACAAGGGATTGCGGATATTCACCTACTTTTGTCAGTTTAAGGCCTGATATGCAAAAGCTACTAAGTTAGCTTTCTGACCAGCATTTTGGGTAGACAATATATGCAGTATCACAAGATCTGGCCCAATTTAAAGGTAGGTTAAAAACAAACAAACAAAAAGCATATAGTTATCTGCAGTTTACAAAGGGGACCCAAAAATAGCTCAGACAGAAAACAGGAGCAGAATCTGATAATCCACAGGATTGTGCTATATTTTACCATTGAAACAAAATTTCACTACAGACACCTTTTTTTAAAACCATTTTTAAAAATTTGTATTTTTATATTTTTTTATTAGAGAAGTTGTGAGCTTACAAAACAATCATGCGTAACATAATATGCAGAATTCCCATACATCACCCCTCCAACAACACCTTAGATTGTTGTGGAACATTTTTTATAGAATATGAAACAACATGATTAAACTATGACCACTAGATATGGTTCATAGTGTACACTTGTTATATTTTTTCCATACAACCTCTATTATTAATACTATGTATTAGTATTATACATTTGTTATAGTTCATGATAGAACACTCTCATATTTGTACTGTTAACCATAGTCCATCTTCCACCACATGGTTCACTGTGTTATATAGTCCCATGCATTGTACATTCTATCCCAAGTATACAATCATTGACTCTCACTTTCATCACAGAGTTGTGCGATCATTGCCCAGTAAACTTTTGAACACTTTCCTTAGTCCAAAACGAAAAATCCCTTACCTCCCTATTATTGACCTTTAGTGTTGATATAGTACCTTCTTTGACATTGATGCAAGAATATTACAATATTGCTGTTAACTATAACCTGTAAGTTACATTAATTGTAATTTTCCATGCATCACTATATTCTTACCACCTTGTAATCGTGATGTATATTTGTGTTAGTTTATAGAAGAACATTCTTGTATTTGTATTATTATCCACAATCCTCATCCATCTCTGGATTCAGTATGTTATTCATTCCCTGGATTATTCTCTAGCTTTCTTTCAGTTGACATTTACATCCCTAGACTATCCTTTTCACCCTCCGTTTGATCAAAGATAACTTCAAAAAGATTATTCTGAATCATAAAATAAGGCTGGTTGTATTAGATTTGGCCTAATTATTTACATAGGTGCAGTGAAAATGGAGAATTACTGTATATACCATTTTAAAGTTTGCTTTGCTGGTAGTTTTCATAAGGAACCTCTGATTGGACTTTACAAGCCCTTTGAAGTGAGGAAGCCAAGTCAAGAATTCAACAACAGATTTCACCTGCAGCCTAGATGTAACTTTATTTATTGACCTGTAAGACTGGGAACTGGGGAGCCAGGCGTCAGACCAGTTCTTCCAAGAAGATTTTGTAGGCATTGGCTCCATAAAGTCAACCTTATTTCCTTAAACGTCTTGTCAAATCTGAATAAATGGGCTCATTTTTAAATAGGACATTCCATTTAAAGCCTTGGCTAGTATCTCCATTTATGTCTTATTAACAAAGAAGACAGGTTCTGAGTGATCCTATGGAGATAATTATTTTACCATAAAAATAAGAATATTCAAGAAGAGTTTCTAAGTTCTAGAGAGTCTGGGCAGGGAGAAGGAGAACACCTTCTTTTTTACAAGATGAAGGGACAAATTCTTTGCGATTTTCTAGGGGCCCTCTGGAAAATCCCAAAGACAATTTGAGATCAATAAGTCATCATTTAGGATTTGGGGAAGGAGAAATGTCAAAGACTTGTCAGGTTTGAACATTTTGTTAAACAGGAAAATGGATCTCTGTGAAACAATATTTGGTTCCCTTTTTCACCAAAGTGACAATAAAAGAGCAAGTAGGAGTTAATATGATTGTTAAAAAACAAAACAAAACAAAACATTTAGTCCTTTTAAAAATGCGATGTCTTGTTTTATAAAACAATAAAGGATAAGGTCAACCTAAATATCAATAAGGCTATCATTCCAATAAGACAGAATCTTTGTCTTCTAGGCAGATTTCTGAGATGGTTAAGAAAACCCTTAACCATCTCTTAAAAGCTCTTAATAAGAGCAGACAAATAATCCAAGAATAGTTTGTCATTTTAACAGAAAGAAAACCAAATTCTAGTTTTGCATGAGGATACTGTTTTATAAGAAAACTTTTAAAAGTCTCATAAGCTTGTCAAATCTTACCCAACCTTGACCATGAAAAATAAATTACTTTTCCATAAACTTTTTACAACTTTCTATATCCTTTCAGGTTTTGTCCTAGGCATTCCAGCTTCGCATTCTGTTACAACCAGTCATTTACTTTAGGGCAAAACTACTCTCTTTTTCCCTTAACAAAACACATGCTGACTACTTTACATTCCTGCATATCTTAAGTTAACAAAAAGATCTTTGAAACTGTCTTCAAACAAAACTTATTCCTAAAATAAAGTTTGTCAAAATAACTCAATTTGGTTAAACATACATTTACATTTTTCATCATTTTAAAGATCTGGTAGATATAATGCACGCTTATTTTATCAGTAAACCTGTATAAATTTAGGAAGAACATACCCAAGTAGAATAAAATTGTGATTGCTTTGTACTTAATATTTGTATTGATAATTCAGAAAGCATAGCTGCTTTTGTTTGACTCGCAGTATTAAACTAATCCCATTTGTCAAAAGTTTACCTGAATTATGTGAATTTGTATTTTCCTTTAAACATTTGGTTTTAGTTCTACAGATACTTTTTTCATTCGAAATATTAGAAATTTGGTTTCCTTAATTTCTAGGACTTTAGGAATATTACTTTACATATAAGCACTTATTTATCTTTAAGCCAATTTGAATGGAGCTCTTTTAAGAAATTTTATAAGTTTATTTGGTAATACCATCCAGAGGTAAGAAAACACCATACATCAGACATATATACAGACACAAATAGAGACCTTAAAGCTTTAATTTAAATATTTTCAGCCGTGAGTCAGACATCAAAACACAGAAACACAGAAAATGTAGAAATACAAAACTCACTAGTTTATATAAGCTAGTTTTAGAGTCTTACAATTTCTTAGTGGACTCTGAGTACCAATTAAAATAGGCATCCCATTTGGCATATTTGGGAGCTCCTGTTCTTGAGTATTCCTCTGAGATGAGTAAGTTTGTCTAATTAGAACATTCCCTAAAATGACCCTTGGAACTAACTGTGGCTTGTCTTCGGTGAGATTTTGCTATTTGGCTAGATAGAGCTCCCAGCCCCATAAGTTTTGAACATGTACTAAGTTGAGGTGCTAGAGGGTGGAGAATCAAAGATTTTAAGAGTTTGAGGATCCCATCTTTATCGTTTCACTTCTTACCTTATATATAGCACAAAAAACTCCAACAGTAGTAACAACGAAACTGTGGACTGAGCCAAAGGCTAGGGACGTAGACTAAAAATTTGAGACTTCTCATCAATCAAATTGGCCCACTGCCCTGGACAAAGCACTTTTTATCTTGTACACAGGACAAAGAAACCAGCATTAGGAGAAATGAAACTGTGAATGCCACCAAAAGCCTAAGGACTTGGGCTAAGTATTTGAGCCTTCTGGTCAACTGAGACTGACCTGCTAACCTTTGGTGAGATCGGAGAGCTTGAACACAAAGAGAGTGAAGTTCAAATCTGAGACACACACCCAGGACTCTTGGGGATGATAAGGAAGGCAGAGAACTCAAAAGGCTCAATGCAGCAGTCATCTTTGAGACCCTTTGTGGTTTCCAAAACTGATCAAAACTTTTCATGCAATTTGAGATCTCACAGCTTTATTGAGCGATGCATGAATTGGGCAGCATGCCCTTCACAAAGCAGAAGGAAGCTCCACCAAGGGGGTGGAAAGGGCACGTGCCTACAGGGTGATTAAGGAAGCAAGTGAGGACATATTCTGATTGGCTGACATTAGTTAAGTTTCCGTTTTACTTAGATGGAGGGGTCTTATAAATTGGGCAGCAGGTGATTACTTAGGAATGAGGAAGTTAGCTAACCACATCTGATTGTCTGCATTTAAATTTGTTTTTTTGGGCAAGCAGGACATTTCCAGGAAAGAGAAACTAGCTTAAGTTTTTGATTTTCCTGACATGGAGCTTAGCATGGGTGCCTCCATGTGGGCTAGATAGATTTTATTTATCACTTGATAGAGGTGAACATAAACAGGGAAGCTTGTTCTTTGTTATATTTCCTTTCCTTAATTTAGTTTCTATGCAAACTCTTTTAAGCTAATAACCATTTATAAAATTTATTATTCAATTACAGAGTATGTAATAAACATATTTATTTTTGAATCTCAAACAGTTAAAATATCAACATGTGTCTCTGAATTCTACATCTTGGATCTCTTTTAAGCATCTACAACCAAACCATAAATCCTAAATAGCCTGGTCTGGATGTACCAAAACTTTAAAGCTCTTAAATATTATATGGAGAATAATTAGTTAACCTGTAAAACGTTATCTTTGGGGAGAGACAGAAGAATAAAAGAAAATAAAAGCTCTCAGTCGTTGTAAATTTTCCTGTTTGCCCTTGTCTATATCTAGATTTAGGTGATGTCAAAACACTTGACCCATTTAATTCAAAGTCAAACTATTGTTCCTCTGTTGTTATTTATATGCTAAAACCTCCTGATTGGTTGAAGTTTTGTTAGAGTCAGAAATGGTTTGTGAGCTTCTTTAAGTGTCTTTGATGTTTTTGAAACCCACCATCCTTATCTGACTATTGGTAATAATTTGTGATAATCTGAAATTTGTTAGGTTCCTTAGAGATTGTGCTAGTACAGCAACAACATAGTAGAACAAACTAGTTCTAGTTGTTCAACTAGAACAACTAGCTAACAGCTGTTGGCTGCCAGTTGTCATTTTCAACTAAACAAGGAAGAAAAAAGACATTCCTACCTGCCCTTGATTGGAGGGGAAAAAAAAAAAAAAAAAGAAACCCAAACCTTAATAGAGTGGATGTTTGTTCATTGTAACCAGCAGGAAATACTATACAGAATTGTAACAGGAATTAATTTTCTATCATTTTTATCGGACAAAATACTTAAGAATTTTGCTCCTTCATACATAAAATAAAATTTCTGGACTATCCCAAGATTAATGAAGACAGACATTCTCAGCCAGTGAACCAGTAGCATCAGAATAATCTCAAATTTGTTAGAAATGCAAATTCTCAGGGCCCGCCCCAACCTCTGAATTTTAAACTTTGGGAGTAGAGTCCAGCCACCTGTGGTTTCCCAAGCCCTCCATGTGATTTCTGTTGTGCTCAAGTTTGAGAACTTGGCACTAAAGTAAGCATGGCCAAAATTTTCTTGATTGTGAACTTTTAGAAGGAGAAAAATGCTTCTAAATCTATTGTTATATATTAGCTATGCACAATCTAATCAGAATCGGGGCATTCAAAAATTGTTACTCAGCTTCAAAACTAAATGAGGAATTTATGGAAAGAATTCAAGTAGCTATGATAAAATAACCTCAGGCCTTGAATAATTTTTCTGATAGAATGGTGGACTATATGACTTTGGTATAATAAAGAGAACAGAGGGTGATTTTATGTTTAGATACCTAGATTTTATAATAGTACATCAAATTTTAAGAAATTATGAGTAACATGGATTATTAGAATTTCTAATTTAATTTAGATCTTTCAATATCACTATGTCATTTAGTTATTTCATTTTTTAAATATATTAATATTTTTATTAGGGAAGTTGTGAACTTACAAAACAATCATGCAAATGTTTAGAATTCCCATACAATACCCCTCCACCAACATAATACTTTGTTGTGGAGCATTTGTTACAGATTATGAGATACCACCAGACGATTATCACTAATTATGGTCTGTAATATACATTTGGTATATTTTTCTATACCCTCCTATTATTCCCATGGTACTTCTTTGACATTGATGGATGAATATTACAGTATTGCAGTTAACTATAGTCCATAGTTTACATTAATTATATTTTTCCCATGCATCTCCAAAGTCTTACCACCTTGTAATAGTGATGTTCTAGTTCATAGAAGAACATTTTTGTATTTGTACTATTAACCGCAATTCTCATCCACCCGTGGATCCACAATCCCATTTATAAATCAGCTGTATTAGTTATACTCAGTATAATGCATTACCATCAACTTTATCACACACTTTATTTCCATACTTTTACAGTCAAGCTAATTAAAACTTCTACTACATTAAGCATCATTACCCCTTCTCAAGACTTATCATATCTCCTAGTAACCTATACTCTAGGTTTTAACTCCATGTGTTTATTCTTCATATTTACTTCATATTAGAGAGACCATATAATATTTGCCCTTTTGTGTTTGACTTATTTCACTCAGCATAATATCTTCAAGGTTCACCCATGTTATCATGTGTGTCCCATTGTCACTTCTTCTTACAGCGGCATAATATTCCATATATATATATATATATACCACATTTTGTTTATACATTTGCACACTGATGTTCATAGTGGTGTTATTGGGTTGATGGACACTTCATTTGTTTCCATCTTTTGGCAATTGTGAATAACACCGCTATGAACATCAGTGTGCAAATGTTTGTTCACTTCCTAGTTTTCAGTTCTTCTGGATATATTCCTAGTAGAGGGATTGCCAAATCATATGGCAGTTCTATATTTAGCTTCCTGAGGAAATGTCAAACTGTCTTCCACAGAGGGTGCACCTTCTACATTCACACCAACAGTGAAAGAGTGTTCTTATTTCTCCACATTCTGTCCAGCACTTATTGTTTTCTGTTTTTCTAATAATGGTTAGTCTATGAGGTGTGAGATGATCTCTCATTTGTAGTTTTGATTTGCATTTCCCTAACAACTAGTGATATTGAACATTTTTTTTAATGTGGTTTTTCACCATTTGTATTTCTTCTTTGGAGTAATGTCTATTTAAGTCTTCTCCCATTTTTAAATTAGATTGCTTTCTCTTTGATTGTTGAGTTGTATAATTTCTTTATATGGCATGGAAATCAAACTGTTTTCAGATATGTGGTTTCCAAATATTTTCTCCCATTGAGTGGGCTGCCTTTTCATCTTCTTGATGAAGTCCTTTGAATCACAAAAGTGTTTAAGTTTGAAGAGGTCCCATTTATCCATTTTATCTTTTGTTGCTCATGCTTTCAGTGTAAGATTTAAGAATCCACCACCCGTCAACAGGTCTTGAAGATGTTTCCCTACATTTTCTTCTAGGAGCTATAGGGTTCTAGGTTTTATATTTAGGTTTTGATCCATTTTGAATTAATTTTTGTAAAAGGTGTTTGATAAGGGTCCTCTTTCTTTCTTTTGGATATGGATATCCCGTTCTCCCTCTTCCAGCACCATTTGTTTTTTTTTTGTTTGTTTGTTTTTTTTACCGGGAGGTACCGGGGATCGAACCCCGGTCTCTCCATATGGTAGACGGACGCCGAACCTTTTGAGCCACATCCGTTTCCCTTTTTTTTTTTTTTTTTTTTTTTTTTAGCACCATTTGTTTAATAGACTGTTCTGCTCTAGCTGGGTGGGCTTGACAGCCTTGTCAAAAATAACTTGAACATAGATGTGAGGGTCTGTTACTGAACCATCAGTTCAGTTCCATTGGTCTATATGTGTATATTTATTCAAGTACCATGCTGTATTTACCACTGTAACTAGATGATATGATTTAAAGTCAGGAATTGAAAGTCCTCCAACTTTGTTCTTCCTTTTTAAGATATTTCTGGCTATTCAGGTCCCCTTATCCTTCCAAATAAATTTGATAATTGTGTTTTCCATTTGTTTAAAAAATGCTGGTGGAATTTTTATGGAGATTGCATTGAATCTGCATACTAATTTGGGTAGAATTGACATCTTAAAGATAATTAGTTTTCCAATCCATAAACACCGAATGTTCTTCCATTTGTTCAGGTTTTCATTGATTTCTTTTAGGAATGCATTGTAGTTTTCTGAATACAAATGTTTTACATCCTTGGTTAAGTTTCTTACCAAATATTTGATTCTTTTAGTTGCTATTATAAATGGAATCTTTTTCCTGACTTTCTCCTCTGATTGTTTATTACTATTGTATAGAAACATTACAGATTTTTGCTATTAATCTTATCCTGCCTCTCTGCTGAACTCATTTATTAGCTTTAGTCGCTTTGTTGTAGATTTTTTGGGACTTTCTAGGTATATAATCATATTATCTGTGAATAGTGAAAGTTTTAATTCTTCCTTTTATTTCTTTTTCTTTCTTTCTTTCTTTCTTTCTTTCTTTCTTTCTTTCTTTCTTT
>JAKSZT010053813.1:1177164-1281572 GCA_026826555.1 Tolypeutes matacus
CTTTCTTTCTTTCTTTCTTTCTTTCTTTCTTTCTTTCTTTCTTTCTTCTTTCTTTTTCTTTCTTTTTGTCTGATTGTTTCTAGCTAGAACCTCTAGCACTATATTGAACAACAGTGGTGACAGTGGACATCCTTATCTTGTTCCCAATATCCACGGGAAAGCTTTCAGTCTTTTACCATTGAGTTCAGTGTTAGCTGTGGGTTTTTCATATATGCTCTTGGATCATGTTGGAAAAGTTTCCTTCAATTCTTATCTTTTGAAGTATTTTTATCAAGAAAAGATGCTATATTTTGTCAAATGCCTTTTCTGCATCAATTAAGATGATCATGTGATTTTTTTCTTTGATTTATTAATCTGATGTATTATGCTGATTGTTTTTCTTGTGTTGAACCACCCCTGCATGCCTGGTATAAAACCCACTTGATTATGATGAATAATTCTTTTAATATGTTGTTGGATTTGATTAGCAAGTATTTTGTTGAGGATTTTTGCATTTGTATTCATTAGGGAAATGAGTGTGTAATTTTCTTTTTTTGTAATATATTTATCAGGCTTTGGTATTAGGGTGATATAGGCTTCATAGAATGAGTTTGGTATTGTTCCTTCTTGTTCAGATTTTTGGAAGAGTTTGAGTAAGATTGGTATTAAATCTTCTCTGAATGCTCAGTAGAATTCATAAATTGTGAAACTGTCTGTTCCTAGGCTTTTTATTTTGAGGACTGTTTCAGTCTCTTTTATTTGTGATTGGTTTGTTGAGGTCTTCTATTTCTTCTAGCATCAGTGTAGGTTGTCAGTATGTTCCTAGGAATTTTTCCATTTCATCTACAGTGTCTAGTTTGTTGGTGTACAGTTGTTCCTAGTATCCTCTTATGATCTCTTTTATTTCTGTGGAGTCATAGTAATGTCCCCATTTTTGTTTCTGGTTTTATTTATTTGTATCTTCTCTCTGTTTTTCTTTGTCAGTCTAGCTAAGAGTTTGCCAATTTTGTTATCCTTCTCAAAGAACCAGCTTTTAGTTTTGTTAATTCTATTTGTTTTCTCAATTTCATTTATTTCTGCTCTTATCTTTGTTATTTCATTCCTTCTACTTGCTTTGGGATTAGTTTGTTCTTTTTCTAGTTCCTCCAGCTGTGTAGTTAGGTCATTGATTTTAGCTCTTCTTTTTTAATGTAAGCACTGAGGGCTATTAATTTGTCTCTCAGCACTGCCTTCATTGCATTCCATAGGTTCTGTTGTGTTGTGTTCTCATTTTCATTTGTCTCTAGGTATTTATTGATTTCTTTCACAATTTCTTCTTTCACCCACTGATTGTTTAAGTGTGTTGTTTACTCTCCATAGATTTGTGAATTTTCCCTTTTTCTGCCTGTTGTTGATTTCCAACTTTGTTCCATTATGATCAGTAAAAGTGCTTTGTATAATTTGAATCTTGATAAATTTATTAATATCTGCTTGTGGCCAGCATATGGTATATCTTGGTGAAAGATCCATAAGCACTTGAGCAGAATATATATCCTGCTGTTTTGGGTTGCATTGTTCTGTATATGTCTTATTAGATTTAGTCATTTATCATATTTTACAAGCTCTCTGTTTTTTTATTGATCTTCTGCCCAGATGTTCTTTCCTATGCTGAAAGTGGTGTATTGAATTCTCCAGCTGTTATTATAGAGACATCTTTTTCTCCCTTCAGTTTTGCCAGTGCTTGCCTCATGAAATTTGGGGCATCCTGGTTAGGTGCATATACATTTATGATTGCTATATCTTCTTGGTGAATTGACTCTTTTGTTATTATATAATGTCCTTCCTTGTCTCTAATAACAGTTTTGCTTTTAAAGTCTATTTCATCCAATATAAATATAGCTACTTCTTGTGCTTTTATGGTTTTTTGTTGTTGTTGTTGTTGTTATTGCATACACGGAATATCTTTTTCCAGCCTTTCAATCTATTTGTATCCTTGGGTCTAAGGTGAGTTTCTTGTAGACAGCACATAGGTGGCTCATATTTTCTTATCCATTCCACCAGTTTGTATCTCTTGATTGGGGAGTTTAATCCATTAACATTCAATGTTATTACTGTAAAGGCAGCTCTTACTTCACCAATTTTGACCGTTGGGTTTTATCTATCATATCTTATTTTCACCACTCTTTTTCACTTCTAGTTACTTTTATGATAGAATCTTCATTTCTAGACTCTCTTCCCAGGCTCGTTCTCCTGTCTTTTCTTCTCAGGCTGTAGCAGTCCCTTTAGTATTTCCTGCAAAACTGGTCTCTTGGTTACAGATTCTCTCAGTTTCTATTTATGTGTGAATATTCTAAACTCACCCTCATTTTTGAAAGACAATCTTGCTGGATATAAGATTCTTGGCTGGCAGTTTTTCTCTTGCAGTATCTTAAATATATTATACTGCTGCCTTCTTGACTCCATAGTTTCTGATGAGAAACCTACACTTAATCTTATTGGGCATCCCTTGTATGTGATACATTGCTCTTCTCTCACTGCTCTCAGGGTTTTTTCTTTGTCTTTGTTATTTGATATTCTAATTAGTATGTGTTACAGAGTAGGTCTATTCGGAATCATTCGGATGGGAGTATTTCATTTTCTTTTCATGGAATGTATTAAGAATAATCAGTTGCTTTACTCTGAAACTTAGTGTTCATGCAACACACAAAGCCATAAGTTGAGAGCACTTCTTACTATAATATTGATGGGTAACTGCAGATTTGCTAAAATACCTTTTTCTTTTTGACTGTTGCCATAATGCACATTTTCATTTATTTATTTATTTATTTAAAGATTTTATTTATTTATTCATTTATCCCCCCCTTGCTGCCTGTGCTCGCTGGGTCAGCTAACCACGCCGTGCGGGCGGGCCTGCCTTCACCAAGAGGCCCCGGGAACCAAACCCGGGGCCTCCCATATGGTAAACGGGAGCCCTACTGATTGAGCCACAGCCGCTTCCCCACATTTTCATTTATTCCAAAATTACTTCTATCCCAAAGTATTAAAAAATACTTCTGTCCCAAAGTGCTTTTTTCCAACATCCTTCACTTTGCATTAATTACACTAAAATGATTCATAAACATGTAGCCACCTGCAGTGTTTTCTTTTTGATTTCCACCCATTTTTGTTTATAATCTTGAAAATTACACAGATACACAGGGTCTGTGGGCAAAGAAGATGTTGTTGAATCCATATGCTAGTTTTAATGTGTTGGCTAATAGATTTAGGCCACCATGTTGCACCTTCTAACAGGGTTTCTTAATAAGTTTTCTGTTCTAACACCTGTTGAACCTAGGTTTTGTAGAATAAGTTGTAGCATAGATATGTTTGGGTTATGTACAATTTTCAGACAAAAATAATTTCCTATTTTTACAAGGAATTGAAATGTCTTAGTATGTTTCAAAATCCCAGGTGGGAATTACTAATCTCTGAAATAAAATTTAAAAAACTGATGAAAAATAAACAAAATTTTCTATCCATTAGCAATCATTATTGCATTTATACTTACGATGCTTACATATTTTATGATAACATTAATGATAAATGGTGGGGAGTTATGAAGCACAAATACACTGTCCTAAGACGCTTTTCTAGATGTGTACTTTGTGCCTGGTCCATTTGCTAAGTAGAAAGGCAGAAAACCAGAGTAAAGAGTATGGTTTTGAAGTCATGCAAATCCCATTCTGTCATTTTCACTTACAACCTGTCACTCAAGTTACTTCTGAGCTTCTATTTCCAGGTCTCAATGACAAGAATAATATTCAGATGATAGGGGTGTTGTTATGTATAAAAGATAGAGTCCATAGTGTTCCTAACAGAATGCCTATTCACAAGTAGGTAAAATACAAAAAGAAAAGAAATTCCAACAGAAATCTATCAAATGATCTCCAAATATAAGAGATGATTACAAGGAAACATGTTAATGAAACTAAAAGTGTATGGAATGTCATGAACCAGTGAACCCACAAATATATGTTTTGTTTTTTTAAAGAATTTAAAAACATTTAATTTATCCCCCACCTTTCCCCCAGATGGTTCTCTTGTCTGTCTGCTCATTGTTTGCTCAGCTTTCTCTAGGAGGCACCAGGAACACAACCCCAGGACCTCCCACATGGGAGGTGAATGCTGAATGGCCTGAGCCACATCCGCTCCCCACTAATATATGTTTACTTCATTTAATATGCAAAGCCTTATGCTGGGTGCTGTGGCTGATCCAAAGAAATATGAGATATGGCCTCATTTTTACATCTTTGATTGTCACATTTTTAGGGGAGTACACCTGACATGATACTAACAATGTCTGTTGAAGTAAGGTATTGGTGGTTGGCAGAAATTTTGTCCTTGTTTTAATGTCATGAATAATTATGCTTCTCATCAATAGTTGTCTTGTTTTATCTTATGAACCTTGTGAATTGCATTTCTGCTGAATTGGTGGACCGCCTGTTGTAAGTGAAGTGAGTCATAAAAGCAAGTGTTCTGTGTATATGCCTCAGTTGACTTCAGTTCCTCTGTTTTCCCACTGCCTCATCTTCTTCAAGAACTTCTGATATGTTGGGCAGCTATGTATTTATAAGCCCTTTGAGTCCTTTCAGGAAGAAGGCAGGATATATAAACAAACAAGAAAAAAAATTGGCAAGATAAGAGCTATCCGTAACCAAATAAAGTTAAACAGAAAAGGCAGCAAATGGTGTCAGCAGGGCTTAGGAGGAGTCAAGAGAAGAACTTCAGGCTGAGAAACCAGAGAAGCATGCCCTGTGAGGCATGGCTTGGTCTTCCTTTGCGGTGTGGGCAAGATTTAATGGTGGAAAGGAAGGCAGGATGAGAGGACCATTAAACTGGAAATGAATCTCTGAACTGTTTCTCGGAAAGAACCACTAGGATTTTCTGCATAAGTTAACCTAAGTCTCATGCCATTTATTTTGAGTGAAACCAATCCTACTAACTAATGTAAATAAACCTCCTTTAACCCAAATATTTTAATGTATTTATTTTAAGGCTGTGTAATGCAACCAGACTAGTGTATGACTTCCTAAAAGAGTCATCTAGTTTTCGAAGAGATTTATCAACTTAGATAGAGATTTGCATACACAGTGCCTCAGAAAACACTTTGCATACATTACATCAATATTCTAGACTCCATGGTATATCAACAAAGTTGTCATAAGCTTGCTTTTGAAGCCACATGAATATTTAATGGTAGTTAGGTTAGTGGTGTGATAAATACTAAGAAAGGACATTACTAAAAGGCTGTGTCTCAGATGGTTATGTGGTCGGGAACACACTGAGAGAATCTAGACAGCACATATGCACCCTTCTGGCTCTGTCCACTTCTGACCTGCCCTCAGATCACACCTTGGAAACAGGTTGGGCAGGCAGTGTCTGGAAGGACCTGTATTATCATAGATGATGTGCTAAGGGAATAACCTATTGACTAATATGTGACTATTTTTTTTTGTCACATAAAAAATAAATTTGGAGAGACTGTATTTGAAAAGATATTTGCAAGTAACAGGAAGGAGATCTCTTGCTATAGGGAGAATGTTCCAACTGTAAGTTTTGCAAGCATCTCAAAGGTCAGGCAAAGGGGTTTCCCTTTTATAGGGAGGAGTAAACAAGGCTAGAAGAACTGGGTGTAAGGGAATAAGATGAACAGGAGGCATGATGGGACAGTTGATCAAGGAATGTTTTTCTCTGAGGTCAGGTGATTCTTGGGAGGGCACATTTAAGAAAGGGTTATTTTACACTCTAATGTTTGCTCAAGATTGGTTTAAAATCCGGGGGGCTGTGGGGAGAGGTGAATCCTAACTAAATTTAGGCCAAATCAAGGTATTGGGTATTTTGTCCAGATTGGTCAGTGGGGTAACAGTTCAGCTAATAATTTATGAGGCAAAGAATGGGATTTGGACTGTGTCTGGCCTGTCATAGGTAAACAAGGGGTCATCGGTAAGTCTTATCTCAGTTGTATGTGGCAAGGTGGTTCTTCTCAGCAAGACCTGACCCAGAACTAAGAGGATAGGGTTTTTTCCTAACTGTTGCTGTTTTCCTGGAGTACAGAGCTCAAGTAAGGTTCAACATTGTCACTTTAGACAGAAGGAGCTTTTCTGGCATCTTACAAGTCAACCAGTTCACATCAACATTTGTTGAATGCCTACACTGGGCTTGGGTACTGGGTTGGGTGGAAAAATGAGTAAACAAACTATTGCCTATCCTCTACATCTGAAACTGGGGATTAGATTGATTCTGAGAAAGTGGTCATAGAAGCAATGGAAACAGAAGCGGTGCTCTGAGAAATATGGTCATAGAAGCAATGGAAACAGAAGCAGTGTTTGAGAGTGTCCAAGGATCACGACATTTGAATTCTGGGCAGCCTAAATTGTTCCTTCTCTATTGTGCCCCTTTCTTCTTGCATATGGAGTTTCTACAGAAGAGATAGGACCCCAAATTTCCAATATAATCCTGGGATGTTACACACTTTCAGAGTAAATAAACAGTAGAACATGATGTGTTCCCAGCATAATTTTCAGTTAACTAGGTTCTTTTCTGCACCTAATTTGGAAATTTGGAGCTATGACTAAGGGAGTATCTCTTATCACAACCCTAGCAGGACTCTGAAATATCTACGTGGTTCCAATAGCTACAGCAAGGTCACTCTGTGATAACTTTGTTGTAGGATAGGCTCATCAATTTGGAGACTTGAATCTCAGAAGAACCATGTAAATAAATTATGGAGTTAGAGTCAAATGTTTTGGTCATGACACTTAGATTCTGAGGTTAGAGGCCTTTTAGAGCTTTTCATGGTGATTAAAATATTAAATTTTGCTGTCAGGAAAGGCTGTGTCTGTGCTGTTAGCTGGCTGGATGGACCAGGAAATCTCTAATCGATCAAAGCAGTCACTTCAGTCAAACAACTGTTTTAATTGATCTTTAAACTCAAAGGCTCTTTCTGATACTGAAAGCACTCAGTTTATCAAGAATTTTAAAAGTCACCTTTGTCTTTACAAATATCCAGCTATTTGATTCTGTGGATACTAAATATCTAGAAGATTACTTAAATTATAAAAATATAAACATGAGTGTCTGGATATTTTTTATTCAAAGGAATTCATCATAATCTTAGGAATGCTATCATTAAAGTTTAATTACTTTTAGTCTTAAAATCCTTTTAGTTGTGAAGAGTTCTTTATTAACCTGAATGTTGTCAGGAGTAAAATTCCTTTAGCCAGGGCATCTCAAATGTTTTCTCTCTTCAGTGAGATGCTTGGAGGAGAACACGTTAAGTATCCATGAAATAGCCAGACCTTTAGATAAAAATTTCTTTGAGATCTTATGTTTTATCTTAATACATTTTTAAAATTCTACTTTATAACTTATCCATAGTTGTTTTGAGGCAAAAATATTATTTTAAATGCCTTATCGTAAGGTATAATTGAACATCCAAGAAACTTCAGGGATATTTGCCAGGCTTGAGCTGTGGTTTTGAGTGCATCCCACTACCCTAATTGGTTGAGCATTCATTGAAGGTATGATAACTTCAGTTCAAGGAGTTTTTTCAACTTCAAGTTTGAGTAGGGATTTGATGTCATCTGAGAGCAAGTGAGAGGAAGTGTGTGGGGGTGGGGGGAGGGCAAGAGAAGGAAAGCTGGATCAGGGCTGTCAAGTCTAAATGCCTACAGGGTGCCAGGTAGGTAGGTGAGGGTGGTAGAGAAAGTGGCCTCAGTGTCACGGGTTTGGGGGATCCGGGCAATTGGAGGATATATGCTCCTTCCAAAGAGGCAACTACTCTAGCCATGTGGCAAATAAGCCTAGTTTTGCCAGATGGCAGGATTTTTTAAAATAAGGCATCTTCCTATGTCAGTTCAGGATCTAATCAGAAAAACAGCAGCCAATTTATATATATATTACACACAGTATGCTTTTCAATATGGAGAATGGCAGGCTTACACCACTCTTGGAAGGAATGAGGAGCAGAGGCCAGGGAAGTTCTCGCACATCTCAGAGATCTCCATCTGTAGTAGCAAGATGCTGCCTGGAATCCTCGCAGATCTCAAAGTCTCTGAAACTCTCTGGCCAGCCCTTTCAGTTTGCAGCCCTGAAGCACCCATGTAGGAGATGTCAGTGTAGGAGACGTCAGTGTGCTGCTGAGAACTTCCCTGGGGTCCTCTGCACTGATGCCTTCATGTCTGCTAGCTTCTGCTTCAGAAGGACCTCAGCTCCCCACTCCTCCGATTCTCTAAATCTCCTGCAAGTGCCTCCCACTGGTGGACTCCAACTCAGAAGGACATGGGGTGGAGGATTCTGGGAAACCAGCCCTGGCTTCATCTTGGGAGTACAGAGAAAACCTAAGAAGGCAGCGACAATGATGCCAAATGGATCACATTCCAGTCCACTCCCAGACTTTTGAGTTTTGGCAACAAAACCAAATTTAAAACACTGTACTGGCCAACACCCTGTGGTTCAAAGAAAACACATCAGTGGGCCAAAGCTGCCTGCAGTCAACTAGCCCAGAGGGATGGCAGGGAGCACAGGACCAAGCAGAAAGGGCATCGGAGGCAGGCAGGCTCAGGAAAGGTGGCTTGGCAGGATGGTCAAACCGTGTTAACGTAATGATTCTGTCCAGGGCTGGCTGATGGAATCGATGCCCAGTATTGCGTTTTCCCCATCTCCGTGATTTCTCTTTTATTGGTGCATTCCTTAGATCTTGGGCAGACTGAGCTTTATGGGAACCATTGGATGGGGCAGGATTCAGAGCTCAATGCCTGTCCTAAAACCCAGTCAGCCAGAACGCCACGGAGAGTCAGCTCTTGGCACACAGCATGAGATCTTCATTTTCTTCTAAATTTAAAGGATATTTTTTTGTAGAAGAAGAAACAGAATTGAGATTTATCTTTTTAAGACATTTTATATATATATGCTTATTAGAAAAATGTGAAGCGCACACTAGGATTTCTGGAGCTGTAGCCTTGTGAAAATGTAAGCCCTCCCCAAACTCACTTGAGCTTGTCATTGTTCACCCATGACGCAAATGGAAGGGGAGGGAGCCTCGCTTGTGGATTTGAGTGGCAAAACACGATAGCTTTATTTTGGAATCTGTGCTCCTGAGAGTGACAGAATTGGACTCAAATAAGTCCTCCCTGCACATGGTTCATCAGTCCCTTCTATTCAAACCTATATGTGATGCTGAAGTTCTAAGGTATACTTCCAGAGACTGGAGCCTCTGGCCTACCTATATGCCAGGTGTGCATGGAATCTCGGTGGAGCTGCAACTCCTACCCTACAGCTCAATGGACTCGTTCAAGTCACCTGGCGAGGAGACAACGATGGGCAATGGCCATCCCAGGGAATGGAGAGGGCCTGCATCTGCAGGCAGGATCATCCCACCCACTATATCCATGGGATATAAGCCCTCTCTCACTTGGAGGTGGAGTGAACATCACCATCCCAGTCCTCTCAGGATTGGGGGAAGAACTATGGACTAGAATGGACTTGATTGTATTCTGTTGTTCACATATGGTGATTCTAGCAATGGAAGAAATTATAACAATGAGGTGGAGCCAGTGGCCACTAGACACTTTTGAGGCAGGGAGGGGATGAGCAGTTGAAATACAGGGGCTTCTTTGGGATTTGGAGGTTGTCCTGAGTACCTTTGTAGCAACGGATGTAGGCCATTTTAAAATAGCACATACTACTAAGAACTGTGTGGGAGAGAGTGTTGTCTACGGGGTGAACTGTGGTCTATGGTTTGTGGCAAGGCCCCAGGATGTGTAAGTCCATTGAGGGTGGTGGTCCACACTTGTGGGAGATGTTTGTGTGGGATGTGGTGGGAGGTGTGGGAGGTGGGGAACATGGGAATCCCAGTGGGTTCCGTGTAATATTTTGGGTATCTAAGCACCTCTTAAAATATATTTATATATATACATAAATAACATTTTTGTAAGCAAATGCACATATATGCATATACATTTATATATCATTTTGCAAATGTTGGTATGTATTGTGAAAATTTTGATTTTTACCCACAATTAAAAAAATAAATAAATAAATCAAACAAACAAACAAACAAAAAAAACACGATAGCTTTGTCTCAATTTTAGCCCTCTACCTTTTAAAATAACTTGCCATTTTTCTGCTTTGGATACCTTTGGATTAAATCAGACTAGCTATTGTAGTAAAAGAAAAGCAAGAGAGGAAGGGTTGGTGAGCTAAGATTTCAGATGGTTCTTCTGCATCTCACTTGTATCAAGAATTGATAAGGCATGCAATTTTCCACTTCTTGTCATTAAATTCACCATTTCTTAGTGTTCCATATCAAAACAGAGATAGCATCCCTGCCACGCACACACCTGCCAAATAAATAGCCAAAGAAGTGGGCCATTAAAATACCTGCTGAGGAATAGTGATTTTCCTCTTACAGAGGTTTGCGAACACTGTTTAATTCAGCAAAACCTTTGGCCAAAGAAGCTCGTCAAATGATCGCATGGGCCATAAACTCCCAATAACATGACCAGCTGTGCTTCCGTAAGCTCACAGACCCAGTGGAGCACCTGAGAAGTGTGGCTTGCAGGCTCTGCTGACTGTTTTCTCAGACCATTGCAAGAGATGTGTACCCTTTGCAGGCATGATGTCATTGCTCCCCAGGTGGCTGGAGACGGGGCCTCTGGTGGGGGCAGGTGGGGCCGGGCCGTAGTCCCCTGCTGTGTCGATCTCAGGCGTGTGGGCAGGTGGTGGACTCTGCAGGAGGGAAGAGCAGGCTGTTACCTCTGGGAAAAGTTCCTGGTCAGGGTGAAGCCCACTATATGCTTTAACACTTCCGTCAGTTTTATTTATTTATTTATTTATTTATTTATTTATTTATTTATTTATTAACTGACGTGTTTGGGGTCCATGTGGGACAAAGGAAAGAGCTCTGGTCTTAGCCTGTTAGACCTGTACTCCATCACTTGCCAACTCTGTGCTTTAGACAAATCTGTTAACCTCAGGATCTATACCTGTACTCCGTCACTTACCAGCTCTGTGGTTTGGGCAAATTTGTTAACCTTCAGAGCCTCTGCACTTCTAAGTGGGACAAACATACCCATCTACTAAAGGATAAAATTAGAAAATTAAGGAAAATATGTTATAAACTGTAAAGTGCTCTGTAAATGTCAGTTATGACTTTTATACTTGTTGTTTCACATGTTTTCCTCGGCAGCACTTTGATTATACTGTGATTTTTTCCCCTTCTGAACGTCTGCTGGTAGAATATGGCTATTTTTTAGAATAATAAAGTCATGAATTTTATTTGAGGCTACAGATCTTAATACATATGAAGAAAATGTAGTATTCTGTTCTATATTTTTTCCTTGAACAAATGCAGAGCACACCAATAACATTCACTGGATATTGAAGCGAGAACTTTTTTATACGGGATTTCAGTAAGGAAGAATGGCCCAAATCGTTTATTAAGTTAATATTACAATATAATAAATAATAGTGAATGTGAATTCTTGTGGCTTCTTGGATTTTGTGGAACCAGTTTGACTAAACACCTTTGGATTTTCTCCCAGGTGCACGCCACGTTTAGGTTAAATCAGAGCAAGTTAATTAAAATGATACAAGATTAGTCATGAATATTATATAGTTGAAGCCATTGTCAGACTAAAAATGTGTATTTTGGGATTTACACCAGTTTGCAAAACCTCTGAGGGAAAAGGATTTTTTTCTCTTTGCTGCTGCCTTCAGTATTGGCTTTCATATTTTAATGATTTTTTTACAAACATAAATTGTGGCATGAGTTACCTAAATATAAAGGTGAAATACATTTATTAAAGAGCTTAGGCAGGGCCAAAGTTTTGAGCTCATTAATATTAATCTTGAATATCAGTGGTTTCTTTTTATCTCATTTTTAAAATAGAGAAGTTGTAGGTTTACAAAAAAAAAAAAAAAAAACAACAACAACAACAACAAAAAATTAGTCCATTTCAGTGGCTTGAACATCTATGAAAAGAATCTACTAACTTTCTCCCAGTAGTCAAACTCATAACACTGTACCTAAAATTTGAGGAATTTGTTTAAAAAAACAAAACAAAAAGTGGACTCAACTGAGTTTGTGAATGACTTAATTTGGAGAAGCAGAGACACATCCTCTTTCCCAGCAGATTATTATATATTATTTTTTTCAAATACCTAATGTATATTTGTTTATTTTCAGTTTATTGTTTTCCCCCAGAATTCCTGGAAGTTGATAATCTAATTACATCTTCTGGCATATTTTTTCCTACTTTTGAGAATAAAGTAAGCTTATAACAATATTTTAAAGTCTGGTAATAATAATAGAAAACACTTTAATTGTGTTTCTCATGTGCTAGACACTTTTCTGTGCCCTTTACATATTTTAACTTTTTAAATCCTGCTGACAGTCCTATGCAAGGTATACCATTGAGGGGTTCCTCTTCTCCCCCCAAAGAAATGTGATCTTTAGGAGAATTAGGAAAGCTTTTCTTATCCCTTCTCCCCCCCAATAAAACAGTGTGCAAAGTTGCAATAATCTAGTTCAGTGGACACGCCATTCTGATATTTCAACCAAAAATGGTTTTTGTAAAAGTGAAACTTTGATTCATATTAAGGAACTCTAGATAATGAGCCGTCTTCTTCTCAGGGCTTAGGGTGTTCCCCGAGATGGTTTGTTTCTGAGCAGAATTGCATTAACTGTTTCCAGTCTCTGGAGAATGACAGGCTTCCCTGTAGAATTAATGTGAACATTTATAAATGGTTCATCCCACATGCCATTCCTAAACCAGGAGACCTTCAGTGCTTCCCATAGATGCCTCAGGGAAAGCTGCACTTGTGTTATCTCCAAATATATTTTGGTGGGCATTCATTATAAGCAGTTGCTTTTGATTAAATTTCCTTCCTTATACTGTACCTATAAAGAAGAGGAAGTCAAACGTTGAATGCTCATGAGGAGGAGGCCTGCTGATAAAAGGGTTGCTCAGTGAGATTTGGCCTAGAGCAGCTCTTTCAGACATATTAAGCCTGATGACCAAAATATATTTCTAAAACTTAGGCATGAATGACTTTTTGTCTTGTGTGCCAGAAAGTGAATCTTGACCTCTTCAAATAAACAGAAGCTTTTGGTGCTTTTGAGAAACTCTTGGAATGGCATAAGTCAGTCAGATAACCCTATGGCAGAGGGACTAGATCATTCTGGAATATTTGGGGTCCATCAGCCCACCCATGTTTCCAGCTGAATCTTGTCGCAGAGAGGGTTAGTTTAGATGCATTGCTCTTTGATGTCCAGAATACATTTGCTTATATTTTATAACATAGTTTTTATGCAGTTGCAGAATTTTATAGTCCAACCTCAAGAAGTCCTGGTATTCAGTTAGACAACCACCAATTGGGCCATCACCAGACATGTGATGCCATGATTTTGTAGCTTCTTTCAGACATCTGTGGGATCATGTGGAAGATGATAGTTGTTAAAAATTTCTTAACAAGCAGAAGACAGCCTGGGTAAGAGATACTTGTTGAGTGAAAGATTTAAGCGTGGAAGAAGTTCTAATGGTGATGATGTTAAGTGCTGGGATAAGTTCTTTAGACTAGCTGTTATATTTCCATAGAGGTCCTTGAAAAAATTCCTATGAATTTAGGATGATTTAGCTGCTGCCTAATCTATAGGCTAGAAGAGGAAGTCTGATTCTCAAATTTCCTTCCAGCCCAGACTCTCTGTTATTATACCGATTGTCAAAAAAGGGATGTGAGTTGACTTTGGCATGCAACTTATTTCTTGGTAACTTTAGTCTTTTGGTTACAAATTTCAAAAGCATAAGAAAAATCTCTCTTAGAGAAGGAAGTGATCTATGAGCAATTCCTCAAGCTTGGCAAGGTCCAAGGTCCAACTCACACCCTTTTTCTCTGTTTCTTGGCTCTGCTTTCTTCTGTGTTGGTATCATTCTTAGTGAGCTGTTTCTCTCCAAATGATGGAAACAAAGCAGTTATAGGCTAATAAAATTGAAACTAGTGATTCATGTGAAAAGGGTATCTCTTTTCCACTAGCTCCAGCAAAAGTCCCAGACAACCTTTACTGGTCCTGCTAGAATTTCTGTATCCATCAATGGGCCAAAGGGGAGAAAGGCTCTCCTTGGCCAAAGTAGGCCAAAGCTAAAACTGGAGGATGTGGTCAACTCTCTTGAACCATAAAAACTCTGATGGAGCAGTTTGGCTCTCCAAGAGGAACAGTTGCAAACAGTAACAAACAACCCCAAGATCACAGTGGTTTGCAACAACAAATGTTTATTTCCTATTTGCGTTCCATGGTCATTGTGGCTCTTGTAGGACAGGCTGAAGGAACATTCCATAACTGGGCACTACCTGACTTGGACCATAGGAAAAAGAGAAGGCCAAAGACTACATGATAGCTCTTAAAGCTTCTGCTCAAAAGTGGCTCTCCTCCCTTCTGCAGTTGGACAAGTGAGTCCCATGCCAAGCCTGATGTCATGGCACTGAGGACATGTGGCCAACATGCAGTGAGGAGGGGCCCTAGGGAATGGCAGTTAAGATCCTGAACAATAAAAGCATCTACTAGAAAAGTAGTAAAAAAATTGGTAGATGAAAACATTCAAATGTCTGAGAGAAGTCCACCGCCCTCAAAAGGCACATAACCATTTTCCTAAAATGGATTAAACTGCCACCCCCAGTTCTGAGCCCCATATGTGAGGATGACAACATGGAGTGTGGGGAGAGAAGAAGGGGGAAAGTTTTGGAATCTAAGTAGGGGGAAAGACCATATCATTGCCTCCAGATATCTGAAGCATTCTCATAAAAGAGAGAGAAAGAGAGAGAGAAAGCAAGCGAATATGACTTATGAGATCCTATGGGACAGAATTAGGGTGAGGTGGTTGGAAATGAGGGCAAAGAGTTTTGGATTCAATAAATTCTTAGCATTTAAAGCTATTCAGAAATGGGATGCTATCTTAGAAGATCCTCATTTTCCTTGTCCTAGAGGAGTTTGGTGGGTG
The DNA here is from genome assembly GCA_026826555.1 of Tolypeutes matacus. Classification (NCBI taxonomy): domain Eukaryota; kingdom Metazoa; phylum Chordata; class Mammalia; order Cingulata; family Chlamyphoridae; genus Tolypeutes; species Tolypeutes matacus. The sequence continues at coordinate 1,192,158 of JAKSZT010053813.1, forward strand.
GGAGGGATTCAAAAATAGGCTGAGCCATTAAGCTAGATGTCCTTCAGAGACCCTTCCATACTGAGTGACATGACTCAAATCCATGGCAGTAGATAAAACTTCATAAGTAGTGTCCAGTACTTTGAAAGTCTACAAAAAATAATTTTTATAATGCATGCCAAATCCTGTGAAGTCTCTTTCCACAAATGAGTTTGTTTACATTTACTCTAGACTTTTCTTTATGGAGCTCTTCTGATCTTCGGAGGTGGGGCCTTGCAGTCCTCCTTTGCAGAAGGAAAGGTGAGAGAATGGAGGTTGGGGAAGAACTGTTTTTTTTTTTTTTCTTCTTAAAAAATTTATTGAAGTAAATCACTCATACATGAACATACATAAACAATGAATATATAGTAAAAGTTGTGAACTTACAAAACAAACATGCATAATGTCATACAGGGGTCCCATATATCAACCCACCACCAACACTTTGCATTGTTGTGAGACATTTGTTACAAATTACGAAAGAATATAATCAAAATTTTACTACTGACTATAGTCCATATCTTACATTTGGTATACTTTCCCCCCCAAACCCACCCTATTATTATGTTTTAAAATATATTTTTATTGCAGAAGTGGTGAACCTACAAAACAACCATGTACATGCATAGAACTCCCATACCAGACCCTTTCATCAACACACCATGCCATGATAGAACATTTGTTAGCGATCATAAGATAATATCATCAGACTATTACCACCGACCATGTTTCATAGTGTACATTTGGCACACTTCTTCCATACTCCCCCATTATCAACAGAGTATATCTTTGGCATAAAACATGAATATTACAGTATTGCTGTTAACCACAGTCCATAGGTCATAGGTCACTCCAGTTGTATTTTCCCCAAGCTTCTCCACATTCCCACCACCATGCAACAATGACGTACATCTGCTCTAGCTCACCGAATGACATTCTTGCATTGGTACCATCAACCACAATTCTCATCCACCTCTGGGTTCATTGTGTTATTCAGTCTCTAGATTATTCTCTAGCTTTCTTTCAATTGACATTTTCATCCCTAGACTATAATTTCCAGCCGCATTCCCATTTATAAACCAGCTGTTACTCACTATAATGTGTTACCATCAACTCTATACATTCCCACACTTTTGCAGTCAAGTTAATTAAAACTTCTACATACATTAGGCATCAGTACAAGATACATTAGGCATCTTATCTCCTTTAAGAATCCTCCACCTACCACCAGGTCTTGAAGATGTTTTCCTACATTTTCTAGAAGCTTTATGGTTCTTGCTTTTATATTTAGGTCTTTGATTCATTTTGAGTTAATTTTTTGCATAAGGTGTGAGATAGGGGTCTTCCTTCTTTCTTTTGGTTATGGATATGCAGTTCTCCCAGCACCATTTGTTCAATGGACTGTTCTGCCCAAGCTGGGTGGGTTTCACAGGCTTGTCAAAAATCACTTGACCATAGATGTGAGGGTCTGTTTCTGAACCATCAATTTGGTTCTACTGGTCTATGTATCTGTTTTTATGCCAGTACCTTACTATTTTTACCACTGTAGCTAGATAATATGATTTAAAGTCAGGAAGTGAGAGTCCTCCTACTTCACTTTTCCTTTTTAAGATGTTTCTGGCTATTCGGGACCCCTTATCCTTCCAAATAAACTTGATAATTGTGTTTTCCATTTGTTTAAAAAATGCTGGTGGAATATTTATCAGGATTGAATTGAATCTGTATATCAATTTGGGTAGAACTGGCATCTTAATGATATTTATTCTTCCAATCCATGAGCATGGAATGTTCTTTCAATTATTTAGGTCTTTTTTATTTCTTTTAAAAATGCATTGTTGTTTTCTGAATACAAGTGCTTTACATCCTTGGTTAAGCTTATTCCTAAATATATGATTCTTTTAGTTGTTATTGTAAATGGAATTTCTTCCCTTGACCTCCTCAGATAGCACATTGCTAGTATCTTTTAAAGTCTGTTTCATCTGATATAAACATAGCTACTCTGGCTTTTTTGATGGTTGCTGTATGTGTGGAATATCGTTTTCCAGTATTTCACTTTCAATCTATTGGTATCCTTGAGTCTAATGTGCATCTCTTGCAGACAGCATATAGATGGCTCATATTTTCTTATCTATTCCACCAGCCTGTGTCTTTTGATTGGGGATTTAATCCATTAACATTCAATGTTATTACTGTAAAGGCAGTTCTTATTTCACCCATTTTGACCTTTGGGTTTTATACGTCATATTTTATTTTCACCACTCTTTTGAGACTAATTTTAGTTACTTTTACTGATATAACCTTTATTTCTAGACTCTCTTCCAAGCCTCTCTCTCCTATGTTTTCTCTTCAGACTGTAGCACACCCTTTAATATTTCCTGCAAGGCTGGTCTCTTTGTTATAAACTCAGTTGCTGTTTATCTGTGAATATACTAAACTTGCCCTCACTTTTGAAAGATAATCTTGCTGGATATAAGATTCTTGGCTGGAAGTTTTACTCTTGCAGTACCTTAAATATATAATATCACTGCCTTCTTGCCTCCATGGTTTCTGATGAGAAATCAGCACTTAATCTTATTGGGTATCCCTTATATGTTATGCATTGCTTTTCTCTTGCTGCTCTGAGAATTCTTTCTTTGTCTTTGGCATTTGACATTCTGATTAGTATGTGTCTCGGAGTTGGTCTATTTGGATATATTGCTTCTTGGACATGGATATCTATGTTCTTCGATAGGGTTGGGAAATTTTCAACCATTATATCTTCAAATATTCCTTCTGTCCCTTTTCCCTTCTCTTCTTCTGGGACACCCATGACATGTATGTTTGCACATTGTTTAGTTCCCTGAGACCTTGTTCAAATTTTTTCCATTCTTCATCTCTTCTTTTGTATGTTTGCCTTTAGAGACCATGTTTTCATCCTTAACAAGCCTTTATTCTGCCTCCTCAAATCTGCTGTGATATGACTTCAGTGTATTTTTAATTACATTTATTGTAGCTTTCATTACTGCAAGATCTGCTATTTTTCTTTGTATTCTTTCAAATTCTTCTTTGTGTTCATCCAATATCTTCTTAATATCCTTAATTTCTTTAGCCATCTCATTGAATTTTTTAAGGAGATTTGTTTGAACATCTATAATTGGTTGTATCAACTCCTTTCTGTGATCTGTAGGCTTATCTTGTCCCTTTAACTGGGCCAAATCTTCTTGTTTCTTGATCTGGATTGTAATTTTTTGTTGGTGTCTTGGTATCTGGCTTACTAGATGTATTCATTCTGGGTGCAGTTTCTATCTTTAATTTAGGACTTTCTTGCCCTTTCTCCCTTGCTGGTTTTGTAGTAGGAGCTGAGGATGTAGTTGGTGCTGTAAGCTATGGAGGCTCAAGCTGCCTGCATTGCCCCAGGGACCAATGGAGCTTCTCCCACCTTTCTCCTTTGCCAGGGGTAGGGATAGAGCCTCAGCTGTGTGTAATAATCCAAGTTGTGCAGGTCAAGCCTGCCTGTAGTTGCCTGGAGAGACTGATGAAGCTTCACACCCCTTTCTCCCCTGCCTGGGGCAGGGATGGAGCTGCAGATGTGTGCAGCAATCTATGCTGTATGGGTCCAAACTGACCACATTTGCCCAGGTAGACTTCTGACTATTCAGTCTGCCAGCTGAATGTACCTGCAGTTACCGGAGAGGCTGTTGTATGTCCTGCCAGCTTCCTCCCTGTTAAAGGTGGGGCTGAAGCCTGGGCTAGGGCTGCAGTCCAACCTGGGTGAAAGAAGCTGGTCCCTACCATCACTGTGATTTGCAATCATCCTCACTTCCCCTCATGCCGGGGGCGGAGGGGGGTATGTCAAAATGGCAGCTGTGGGCCTCTGACTGACTTGGACAGGTTCAAATTTCAGCTGTTCTTAGGGTTATACTTTAGCCAGCTGAATTTACTAATCGGTAGCTGAAGTCTGGGGCCACAGTCTCTTCCTCCCCCGTTTTTGGGAAATGGAGCTTCCAACACCAGTCACAGAATAGCTCCTGAGACAGCTTGTGCCACCAGAGCAGGATGAGCACTGGACTACACGGCATGGCCTGTAGTTTCCCGAAACGGCTGGCACAGGTCTTCCCAGCTTCCTCCTTGGAGCTGGGGCTTAGGCTAGAGCTGCAATCCAATCTGGGTGGAACGAAGCTCGTCCCTACCAGCACTGTGATTTTCAGTCAACCCTACTTCCCCTCATGCTGTGGGTGGAGTTAAAATCGAGGAACTATTTTTTTTTTTTAAATGTGTGGTAGGCTAACTGGATTTCAAAGCAGTTACATGACTCCCATTAAGTCACAAACACAGCATGAATGTTTGCTTTCCTTAGAGTTTCCTTTTTAATATCCAGAAAAACTGTCAGTTGTTGCTACCAGAAAATATTTGAGGAAATATTACCCTCCAAATAGTTATTTTGGGAGTGTAAAAGATCAGGAAATTACCTTGATGATTATCTATTCAAATTTAGATGTTACAGATTAGGGCATAGGGTTCCCAGAGAGGAAGAGGCTTACTTGGTCTTACTTAGCTCCTTTGGTCCCAGTAGGAACCTCAGTCCACTGACTTCTCTCTAGTCTGTGGCTTGTTCTAACCCCTACATCATCTGATAAGTAACCACTTAAAGATATTAGATCTAGTTCTAATTTGTAAATAAATACATCGAATGTGATTTCTTTACTCTACTTTCCTTCATGAATCTTAATTCCATTTGTAGTTCAAAGGGAATTTTCTAGATCCCTATAAAGTAGTATAGTAATTATACATATAATTTGCCCCCAAACTGCCCTTGCTATTTAGAACAAAGAGAGCATAGGGTTCAAATTTGTCATACACAAATCCACAAAGACCCTCTTTGTTTCTAGTTCCAGAAATCTAACTCTGACTAATTTAGACAAAGGGAAGAAAGTGCTGGAATATTTGTGTGACTGCAGGAAGATCAGAAATACAACTGGCATCAGGGAAATTGGAACCAGTAATTCAAATGCCACAAGTATCGTCCTTTTACTTTGCTGATCTCTACTTTCCTCACTGGCTGAACCATATTACCTTAGATCAGTTTCCTTCATTCACATGTTTAGTCTAGAAACATGGTTGACCCAGTCCCAGAACAGTGCATTTCCCAGTTTTGCCACTTGAGACAGACTGAATCTATTTTCCCAGATGATTTTTTAAAAAAATTTTCAGGGCAAACACTCACTGGTTTTCTAGGGGTCAGGTGTCTGCCCCTGGACCAAGGTGTGCTGTGATTAGGACACACACTAGGAAGCTATGTTTGGGGTGGGGTCTGAGGGGATGTCCCCCCAAATAAAAGGGTGCTGAACCTAGAAGATGAAAGGGGAGATGTAGAAGCAAGCTTTAGATTTCTACTACATAAAGTCATGGGATAATTGTTCGACTTTGATTTAAGTGAGATTTTGGATATAGTGGCTATGTGTTCTATAAGCTCTGTATTTAGTTATTGATCCTTAAATTAATTAAATGTACAACCGATTATATTAAGTAACTCTGACGGGCCTTTTAAGTATCATTCATGCCTTTCAAAACAGTTTTATTTTAAACATCATGAAAGTTGTTATTTGTCAAGAGTAAGTGAAGACACAAGGCTTAAGGTCCATTCAGCTAGAATTCATTCAACATGTACTTCCACTACTGAGCCATACAGAGTTTGAACTTTTTTGAACCATTTCATAAATAGAATTGTTCCATTGTGAGCTAGGCCTAAACTGAATATAGAATATATATACTGTAAAATAAAAGCTTGTCTCTTTTATAAATATTCCTTTATAATGATTGACATTTTCCTTTTTTTTTTTTTAGCTGAGAGATACCAGCATGACCATGGTTAGGGAAAGGTCATAGGGCAACCTTAATTCATCCATCATTCTACACTTGCGGATGTAGAAAGATTATTGAACAGGAAAAAAAAAAAAAGCTGCATGGGTGTCAAAGGATTTAAAAATCGTGGCTGTCCTTAAAAACAGAATTTTGACATACTTTTTATTCACTTTCAAAAGGCTTTGGTCGGGAAGCGGCTGTGGCTCAATCAGTAGGGCTCCCGTTTACCATACGGGAGGCCCCAGGTTTGGTTCCCGGGGCCTCCTGGTGAAGGCAAGTCCGCCTGCATGGCGTGGTTAGCTGACCCAGCGAGCACGAGCAGCAAGGGGGGGATAAATGAATAAATAAATAAAATCTTTAAAAAAAAAAAAAAGGCTTTGGTCACGCTTATAATCATCATTTTATGTCTTCATTACCAGTTGTAGACAGTAGTGCAAAAGGGTGTTGACATGGGTTTCTTATTATCATTGCTTTACCGAGGTGGTAATATAATATTTACCTGGTCCCAATGTGTGGGACCTTCTATGCCCAGAATTCACAAAGGAAATGGGTTTCATAACTCTTGGGGCTCTGAATTTGGAGGGTTTTCACCTACTTTGAGAATGTAAAAGTGTCAAGAAAGTGTTGTATATTGTGAGGGAGGATTCTACGGGTAAAGTTATGCTATGAGGACTACCTGCCTACACAGATTGGTAGGATGAGGGCTTCTACCTCTGACACTTCAAGTTAGTGAGGGCTCCTTCCACTGGCCCACTGAGAAGGCCCCGTGCCTGTCTTTGGAGTTTGGAAGACAATAGTGGCCTGGGGTTTTCTCCCTGCCAGGGCCTCTGTGTTGGCAGCACAGGTAAGGTGCTTTGCAGCTGTTCCTGGAAATGATTACAATTCTTCCAGGGGAAGGGCCAGCAGATGAAGGGGTCTCGCAGAGAAGACCTCATGGGGGAGATGGCTGGAAGCCTTTCAAGTCCTGCCCAAGAAACCACCTGGGAGGCAGGGAGACACAGCCTAGGGTTTGTAGGGGCTGGCTACCAGAAAGCTGTGGGTTGAGGCCAGCAATGGAGAGCCCAAAGCCTTTGTCACTGGAGTGGAATCTGTAGAGGTTATTTGGGAAAAGGCAAGCGGAGGTCATTCCAAAAATCCAGGAAAGAGTTAGTTTTAAACATTACCCAGGCCAGAGACACAAAACCATCTGAACTGACCAATTTCAAAGCGCCTGGTACAGTGCTCCCCCTTTCCATCATTCCCAAAGGGCCTGAAGCTGGGGTCCCTTGTCTGGAGGAGGAGGTCGGAATGAGAGAAGAAGAAAGTCTGCTGTTGTGGCACCAGCCCTGGCTGGGGGTAAGGGATAAGATCCCATCTTAAATCAAGGCAGAGTTTTGATGGTTGTCAGGGATTAGACATTTGCATTTCTAAATTGGAACTATGTCTGTAATTTATTATAAATTTAATTTATTAAATTGGGACTATGTCTGTAATTTTATTAGACAAACTCCATTGTCTAAGAAAGAGCGGAGAAGTCATGGAACTTGCTAACATTTTTCTCCCAGAGCAGGGGAAGAGTAACCTCAAGGAACAGATTAGAAAGAGTAGTCTGAGACCAAAGTCATATTTTGATCACATCCCACAATTTCTGGTACAGAACTGTGACTCTAGTGCAGGGGTTCTTAACCTTTTTTGTTCCACAGAGCCCTATGCCAGTCAGGTAAAAACCACAGACCCCTAACTAAGTCCACATTAATACTGTGTATTATTTAATAAATATATCACACCCATACCAACACATCCCCATGAGAATAAAGTTTTTTTTGAGTTTCAATTCAAGTTCATGGACCCCTTGTTAAGAACTCCTGCACTAGTGGGTCTCTTTGTCTCTTAGTTTTAGGAGGATTTTGATTTATTGGAGAAAGAGGATTTTTTAAAAATCAAGTACTTTAGGTATTTTATCATTTTGGCATTTTAGAGGCATAAAGTGGGAGCTGAATGAAAAGATTAAGGATAAGGCATATTTCCAAATGCTTAAGTCTATAGATTTCAAGTGAAGACCCTGGGCTGTGAATCTCTTTCACATCTGTGTGCATCAGCATGCACAGAGTTAGAGGTTTTAAAGTGAGATGTTTCCAGAAATGTTTACATACTGAAAATGTTTACAACTTAGGGTGTGGTTTTAAAATGGAGCGTTTGTAATTAGAATGCTAAGTATGAGATTTTGTTCTAGAAAATTAACAATATAGTACCAGAGGCCTGACAGGTTGAGGGCTACATGGAGGTTTCCTTAGAGTTATAAATATAGCAGTTTTATAAGTGACCAAAGAGAAAAATGACCAACCCAATTTATCTTAAATATTTTAGGAAATTCTTGGGTAGATGTCAAACACGGAACATAATCATCCTTTTTTGTTATTGTTGTTGCTAGATTAAGAGGTGAGAAATAAAATCTTGGGGGAAAATGCCGTATAGATATACATTTAAATATATATATTTAAATTTTAACAACTCTAAATCCGAGTGCATTTTTAAAATTATTGCTATGTATAATTTTGGCAGCTTGTTTTCTTATGGAACATAAAAAATAAGTGTGTGTCTACAATTGATGTTATAAGAAAGAGGGGATTTATTGAAAATGGACATATATATTTGCAAATCTTACAAAGTTAATGGAACCACTTTCATTTTCTGTTACCCTGGCTCTTTGGGAGCACCTGGCAAGTGGGTGCCTAGCCTTTAGAGAGAATTTGGAGGTCTGTAAGAAGGTTCTTGGGGATTAGGGAAGGTGGGCAAAGGACCTGGATTAGCTCATTTGGGAGGAACCCAAAGTGGGTTTTGGTGGAAGGAACCGCTTTCTAAAGGGAACTCCACCTCAGCTTGGGGGTGGAGAAGGCTGGAGAGGTTGTGAGGAATCTGAACCAAACTAAGGTTGTATGGTCTCCAAATTTTGGATGGCAATGGGTAAGCCATCGGTAGCGGTTTGGCATTATTTAAGAATTCCAAAAAAAGATATTGGATTATGTTTGTAAACTGGTCTATTCCTCTGTGCGTGATTAAATTATGATTAGGGCTTTGACTGGGCCACATCAGTAGGGCATTGGGTCTCCGCCCCTTGGTGGGTGGGGACTCACAGATAAAAGACATGGCAAAGGACAGTGTTGGAGTTCTGATGCTGAGTTTTGAACTGGATATCAGAAAGTGAACACACAGGAAAAGAACACAGAGGAATAGAGATGGCTCCTTAGACACGGCAGAAGCCCTGGGGAGAGAGACAGAGCCATTCGCCTGATAATCTATAGCTGGCCTTATGGAACAAGGCAAAGCCTAGAGAGCCTCATAGTCAACAGCTGACCTTGTAGAGAAAACAGGAGCTGAGCCCAGAGAGAAATAAGCCCCAGGAAGAGAGGAACCCGGGAAGCTTGAACCCTGGCAGACACTGGCAGCCATTTTGCCCCAACATATGGCAATAGACTTTGGTGAGGGAAGTAAATTATGCTTTATGGCCTGGTAAACTGTAAGATTCTACCCCAAATAAATACCTTTTATAAAAGCTAACAGATTTCTGGTATTTTGTATCAGCACCCCTTTGGCTGACTAACATACCATCCATCTGGAGGGAACTTCTTGCGTTAGCTCTGGCCTCTAAGTTGGTCCTCTCTACCCTCCATTGTAGAGTTCCAAGGGTTCCAAGGCCCATCCTGCCACCTGTTGAAGACTTACTAAAACAGAAATGTGGTGAGTGGGCCAGATGACCCGGAAAGAATCAAAGGGGGCATCATGAAATGAAAAGGAAATACCTTTTGACACAATGCAAGTTGAAATTCTTGATGCGAGAGGAAGGCTTTTAAAATGCTATTGTCTCAGGCTTTTAATATGGAAGCCGGCTAAGTGCCAGCCAGCTAAATCATATAAATCATCACTTTAGTTTCAATAAATTTTGACTCTATTGCATGAATTTTTGCAACAATTAATTCCATTGCTTTTTAAAAAGCATTCAAATGGAAGGGGAAAAACAAATGGAGCAATCATTTGAAGCATCAATTATTTTAGCGAGAGAATCAAATGATTGTGGATTCAGGGCAATGGATGTATTCAATTAAAAACCTCATTCTTTGAATAATTATGGAAAATCTCTTCACAGTCTATCTTTTAAAACCTGCCCTGCATAAGCGCTCTACAACTTAATGTACAATTCAATGAGGAAAGAATGGCCAATGTATTTATCCTTCAACTTTCCATTTTACTCACAACTATTGAAGGCTTTATATTGATGCATTTAAAAATATGTTTAAGTTTCTTCATATAAAATAATTAAACTTTTTGTGCATAAAGACAAATGACATACTGGGAGAAACTATTTGTAATATATATAACTAACAAAGGCTTAATCTCTGTAATTTATGAGGTTGCAATAATTCATCTGGAAAAAAAAGTGAAAAGCCCCAGAGGAATGGAAAACTTCTCTGCCAACTTATAAAAGAAGAAAACAATGAACAAAAAGCCATAGAAAGTAGAAAAATCAACCTTGAATATAATAAAATTATAAATTAAAATGTTAACAAGATTCCACATATCCCCTGTTGAAAAACAATTGGCAAAAATAACTGGACTGTTTTAGTATCAAGGAGGGTATACTTAACAAGGAACTTCTATATGGAGCATCTTTTTATTGGAGGAAACCTTTTTATTGGAGGAAAGTTTGCTATCAGAATTTAAAAGGTGCCCATTTTATGATCCAATAAGATATACCTACAGAAATATGGGCAAAAATCTAGCACTGTGAAAAATAGTGAAATCTTAGGATAAACCTAATGTTTGGTCTTGGAGCATTGGTTAAATAAATTATGAAAACTATGCAGTCTTTTAAAAAGTGATGTGATGCACATATGTGCGGAGACAGTAGTTTGTTTAATAAAAAGACAGGTTGCTTAGCATTGTGTATAATATGATCTAACTTTTGTAAAAAGAAATTGGTTTGGGAGAATACATACTACAATTAATACTGAGCACTTCTAAGAGATGGAATTCAAGGTGGGGGGTGGGAGAACTTTCTTTTTATTTTATGAACGTTTTAATTTTGGAAAATTTTATAAAGAGCATGTATTCCTTTGTAAGAAAACAATTAGGAAACTGGAAAATAAACATAGGCAGAGAAAGTGGTCACCCATAATTCCACCACCTAGAAGTAAATATTTGGGACACTACTGACATATTTATGCTTTCATATACAGTATACACACACATACATATTGCCTGTTTCCAAATTTTCTGTCTTCTATCTTAGGGCATGTCTCCTATCATAGGAAAATGCCATAATTAGTTTATTCCACATTGTTGGATATTAGTTTGCTTCCAATTTTTAAGTATTTTAAATAATGATATTTTAGTTTGCTAAGCTGCCCAAAGCAGATACCATAAAATGGATTGGCATTTACCAATGGGAATTTATTAGCTTACAAGCTTACAGTTTTGAGACTCAGAAAAAATTTCCAATGAAGGCATTATCAGATGATGCTTTCTTCCTGAAGACTAGCTGCCATAGATCCTTGTTTCCTCTGTCATATGGCAAGGCACATGGTGGCATCTGCTGGTCTCTCCCCTCTCTTCCAGGTTTCCTTGCTTTCAACTTCTTGCTTCCATGGTGCCCATGATTTCTGACTCTCTCTCACTCTCTCTCACTCTCTCTCTCTCTCTGTCTCTCCAGAGAGAGCCAAAGGGGTACTGTAATGGAGAATCATAAGTGAAGTAAAACCTTGGCGAACTGAACTGAACAAGAGGTGTAACACCAACAAAACCTAAGCACTGGGTTTGTTAGGTTTCCTGCTTTCCCTTTGCATCCTTCCCCTCGTGAAAAGGCTTTGCACGGGTGGTCGCTACCTTGAGGCCCATTTTAGGATTTCAAATTAAAATCTTGTGTGCATTTCCCTGCCCTGCAATGAGAATAGGACTTGGAAACTCTTTCTGACATCATTTGTCATGATTTTACTATCTTATTTGAGACCCTAGCTCATGAGATCAATAAGTTCTCTTTGTAGGACTTGAAATGGTCTGGAATTGTATCAGAGCTTAGATAGCACTTGCAGTGACAAGAAAGACCAGGACAGAGCTGGTTGATATTTGTGTTTGGCAGTACTTAGTACTCAGGTCCCGCAGATCAAGAAAAGAAAGTATCCTCCTGAGGACTTCTGTAATGCATTTGTTGATGGGCTAGCATGTTTGAGGAGATGTACCGTCCATCTGGAGTTGGACTGTCAACATTCTTGTGCTCACTTAGAAAGTTCTGTGACAAGGTTCGTAGGGACTTAATGCAATGCCTAGCACAGAGTTAGTGTTTAGAAGTGGAGTTGGTGGTTATTAGTCCTTGGAAAATGAATAACTCTCCCCAACCCCAGCCTTCTTTTACCCTGAAATTCAGTTACAGAAGTTTGTCTCCTAAAGCGAATTTTGAGTGTTTGGACAGTCCAATACATACAGACTTTTCTCATTATTTTCCCCAGACTGGGAAGGGTCTTGGGAGGTTGTATAGTTTGCCAACAATTTGGTACAGAGTCATCAGTCATCATCGCTTTGAATTCCTATGTCTTGGTGAAGTAGATGCTTTCTCGAACTGAACTGTTGGACTCTTATCTCTTTTCTACCGAAAATGCTTGATGGCACATCCTGTTTGGCTGTTTCAGTTCAATGCAACAGTATCTCTAAGTTTTACTAGGTAGATCCTCAATGTATCCTGCTAAGCATTCTACAGTCAAGATGAATTAAGATGAATTAAGGTTGGAGAGCTTATCAGGTTGTTGTTATTCACTATTATGCATGTATTAGTCAGCCAAAGGGGTGCTAATGCAAAATACCCTTTTATAAAGGGTATTAATTTGGGGGTAGAAGCTTACAGTTACCAGGCCATAAAGCATAAGTTACTTCTTTCACCAAAGTCTGTTGTCACCTGTTGGAGCAAGATGGCTGCCGACGTCTGCCAAGAGTTCAGGCTTCCTGGGTTCCTCTCTTCCTGGGGCTTGTTTCTCTCTGGGCTTAGCTGCTCTGCTCCTCTTTGTGCTTACTTCCTGGCTCCAGCTCAAAACTCCTAACTCTGTCCTTTGCCATGTCTTTTCTCTGTGAGTCCCCACCCACCAAGGGAGCAGGGATGCAATGTCCTACTGACATGGCCCAATCAAAGCCTTAATCATTATTTAATCAATTAAAAGTGAAACCTCTGAATCCAATATAATCTAATCTGCCTGGAGGGACAGACCAGTTTACAAAAATAATCCAATATCTATTTGTAATTCATAAACAATATCAAACTGCCATGCTCCATCTATATATTCACCCCATTTATAAAGGGCTTCAGTAAAAGATTAAGCCTCAACTGAAGTAACCTGTTCAAAAGGTCTTACTTAAAATAGGTTCTCACCCACAAGAATGGATTAACTTTAAGAACATGATTTTCTGGGGGTACATACAGTTCCAAACCACACAAATGCTGAGATTACAATCTAATACATAAATCTTCATCTGCCTCCCTGATTATATCCTAAAAATAGACTTCTAGAAGTAGGTCTACTGGATTAAAGTATACAAGCATTGGTTTTTATTAATAATTTATTGTTATTATATAATTAATATATTTTCATCTTAAAAAGCATAGCACAGAAATGTATGAAGTCACAAGTAAAAGACCCCAATTTTTCCTTTGTTGCCCACATGTATCACTTTAAATACTTCGAATAAAGGCAATACATATAAGTCCACAGATGTCTACAGAAAACTACCAAATGGATAGGCTATTTCTGACTTAGGAATATTTTCATCTACCATTTAGTGGTATTTCCATATATCTGATAAAAAAAATAGTCTTTCTAATGGGTAAACCAAAAGTATTCAAACTATGAAAATAAAGATACTATATTTGCATTAAAATCAACCAAATTGGAAATGAAATTAATAAGCTGAGAAGAGTAGCAAAGTGACGAAACTCACTTTGTTCATGGTGGGTAGGCCATATTCCTCGTAAATAGCTCTGCTTGCCTTAACTGTAAACCAGTTATGGCCAGGCTCTGTGTATTGTTGTTGTTGTTATTACTATTATTATTTTTGGCAGAGGGATCCCCAGTTCAGTACTTGCTCTGTAGTGAATTCTGGACTTGATCTCTCTATGTCAGATGTAAGCAAACTTTTTTTATAAGGGGCTGGATAGTAAATATTTTGGGTTCTGTTGCAGTCATTCAGCTCTGCCATTGTTGTGCAAAACAGCTGCTGACAATATTTAAAATGTTTCAATAAAACTTTATTTATGGACACTGAAGTTTGGATTACACATCGGTTTCATGTTTCATGAAATATTCTTTTTTTTATGACTTTTTACCCCAATCGTTTAAATGAGTAAAAACCATTTTTAGATTTATCCCGCAGGATGTAGTTTGCTGACCCTTGTCTAAGAAAATGGTGGTGGGAACAATTTCCAAGTAAAGGATGAAATGGCCTCATGTACAAAAGAAATGTGTTGCACTAGGGACAGGCTCAACTCATTAGCTATTTTTATCTGATGGCGTCCTAGAGGAAACATCTTCTTGACCTTAGATATTTCCATCTTTCCTAGACAAAACAAATGACAATGAGCCAGCCAGCTCTCTTCTGCTGTGGGGAATTGGAGGGTGGGCAGAAGCACGTTTCCACCTTCGGCGATTCTTGTCTACTGAGATACCACCATCCCGGAACACATGCTTTACCAATGTTGCTGGCAAAGGCAGCAGGAAACATAGAAGAACGGATGCTTCTTAGATAGCGTTGGTCTTACTGAGCTACAAAGATGACTCACTCTCCCTTTTCTTGTACAGTCTTCCTCTTCCCAAGTTTTCAGACATATTTTGCTTGAATGATAAGAGATAGGGATGGAGGATGAGGGTGAAGGGCAAGATGAATTTGAGAAATTACCTTGTAAGGGTAGTCTACTTCCTGTTTCTCACAGAAATCCTTGACAAAAAGACCTAGAAATGGCCATATAGCTCATTGGGTAAAGCTTCTTAATTAAACTAATGAGGAACAGAGGTCTAGAAACAGTGAGGAATTTGTTCAAGGTCTCCCAGCTCTATTACCTCTAGAGAACCTCTGTTTCTGAGCCTCCACCTTGATCTTCAAGCTGCCTTTGAACAGGATTCGGCATTATGAGCCAAACAAATATCACAGGTGCCAGTGGAATTACATTTGGTAGCAGGACTTGGAATCGAATGCCTGAAGTCACCATGGTCTGTGTGGGGGTCAGTCCGACCTCAGAACTCTTTCTGGAAGGTACAGCCTGACAGGACACTGGGCCATCTCTGTGCCTTTTTTTCTCTGTGAGAGTTGTGGGCCCCACAGAAGGAAGGAGGAGGTCTTCTCAGAAGATCTGCCACTTCTCAGGTACCTTTCAGGATTAAAACAAGAGGCCCACATGGGTCTGCTGGCCTAAAGAATGTGAACGATTTTAGGGCAATGCCACTTGGTTTACCGAGCCCTTCATTCTTCACGTCAGTAGAGGCTGGAGTCAAAGCTACATTGTTCTCATCGTCTTTCATTTGGCACAAAAGCAAGAAAGGTTTTTCAGTGTTGAATTTGGAAGAAGGGACATTTCTCCTTCATGGCATCTGAACTTAATTTATCGTCTTCTACTTCAAGTAACTACAAATAAACTAAAAGCCTTACTGAACAGCTGGGCCAGAATATTATTTTTGGAAGTTGTGGGGACCAGCAAAAGGAAGCAGAGACTGATTCATTTCTATCTCCCCCTTGATCTGTGGAAGGAGATTTCAGGGCTGTTTGGATGAAACTTCCATATTGATTTGACATCCTGATTGAGGATCCAGGAATTGTAAGAAAGAGGGTGCACATTGAGGTTGTTAGCTTTTATTACCCACAAAACAAGATATGCCTATTTCTTCCCCACTCCCTTTTTTTTAACTTTATTTTGTACATTTAATAATTGAAATATAAACCATTGAAAACTAAAAAGTAAACACAGTTGAATAAGTACATACATTTCTCAATTAAATGTACTGGATACATGTAAATTTTTTTTTGAGTCAAACAATATGTTACACAATATATTTGGTTCATAGTAACACATTCATACAGTATTTGTCCTTTTGTGCCTGACTTGCTTTGCTCAACATAATGTCCTCCAGGTTCATTCATGTGGTCATATGCTTTACAACTTCATTTCTTCTTATAGCTGTATAATATTCCATTGTGTGAATACACCACAGTTTGTTTATCCATTCGTCTGTTGATGGACACCTGGGTTGTTTCCAACTTTTGGCAATTGTGAATAATGTTGCTAAGAACATCGGTGTGTCTGTTTGTGGCACTGCTCTCAGTTCTTCTGGGTATATACCCAGTAGTGGTATTGCCAGGTCATGTGGCAAGTCTACATTCAACTTCTTTAGAAACTGCCAAACAGTCATCCAAAGTGGCTGTACCATTCTGCATTCCCACCAACAGTGAATAAGTGTTCCTATCTCTCCACATCCTCTCTAGCACGTGTAGTTCTTTGTCTTTTTAATAGTGGCCATTCTGATAGGTGTGGAATGATATCTCATTGTAGTTTTTTTTTTTTTTTTTTTTTAAATATATATATATTTTTCATTATGGGTAAAAATCAAAATTCTCACAATACATATAAACATTTGCAAAATGATATATAAATATATATGCATATATGTGTATTTGCTTACAAAAATGTTGTTTATATATATATATATATACATATATTTTAAGAGGTGCTTAGATTACCCAAAATATTACACGGAACCCACTGGGATTCCCATGTTGCCCACCTCCCACACCTCCCATCACATCCCACACAAACATCTCCCACAGTGTGGCCCACCACCCTCAATGAACTTACACATCCTGGAGCCTTGCCACCAACCATAGACCACAGTTCACACTGTAGACCACACTCTCTCCCACTCAGTTCTGAGTGGTGTGTGCTGATTTAAAAAGGCCTACATCCGTTGCCACAACAGTACTCAGGACAACCTCCAACTCCCAAAGAAGCCACTGTATTTCAACTGCTTGTCCCCTCCCCACCCCAAAAGTGTCAAGTGGCCACTGGCTCCACCTCATTGTTATAATTTCTTGCATTGCTAGAATCACCATATGTGAACAAGAGAATACCATCAAGTCCACTCTAGTCCATAGTTCTTCCCCCAATCCTGAGGGGACTGGGATGGTGATGTCCACTCTACCTCCAAGTGAGAGAGGGCTTATATCCCGTGGATATGGTGGGTGGGATGATCCTGCCTGCAGATGCAGGCCCTCTCCATTCCCTGGGATGGCCATTTCCCATCGTTGTCTCCTCACCAGGTGACTTGGATGAGTCCATTGAGCTGTAGGGTAGGAGTTACAGCTCCACCTAGATTTCATGCACACCTGGCACATAGGTAGGCGGGAGGCTCCAGTCTCTGGAAGTATAGCTAAAAACTCCAGCATCGCATATAGGTTTGAATAGAAGGGACTGATGAACCATGTGCAGGGAGGACTTATTTGAGTCTAATTCTGTCACTCTCAGAAGCACAGATTCCAAAATAGAACCCACTGATAAGGCATCAGTCTCTGGGGCTATCCCCCCTTATATAGGACCAGGGTGTCTCCGGAGCTCTCAGGAACCCCACTGAGTGGGGTGATAGGCACTTAGATGTTCTATGAGCGCCTACTGAGGTGTGCGTAAGAGTTACCTCTGAGATGACCTCCCGACTCTCTTTGAAGTCTCTTAGCCACTTGAACTCATTTGTCTTTACCATTTCCCCCTTTTATTCAAGGTCTTTTTCCAGTTGTGTTGCCAGTTGGCACTTGGGAAAAGTTTTCAATTAGCAATAATCGTGCCTCGGATAAACCTCATTGGCTACGATACTGCCACTGTGCAAAGCTGCCAGTAGGCCCTTGGTATTAATCCCTCGTTGCCAGGGAGGCTCATCCCCGGGAGTCATGTCCCACGTTGGGGGAAAGGTAATGCAATCATATGCAGAGTTTGGCTTAGAGAGAGGCCACATTTGAGCAACAAGGAGGCTCTCAGGTGGCAACCCTTAGGCACCCCACAACTGCAGGCTAAGTCTCATTTACAAGAGCAAAGACTCACAAGGGTAGTCATCAATAAAAAAATAAATAAAAAAAAAAAATCAGTGGGTCATCCTATTTTGACAGGAACTGTCCCTACACTCAGAGGACTATTGTTGCTCCCTTGGAGACTGTGACAGAGCTCTCCAGGCTAGGAATTCAGATTCCCTCATTTATTGTGTGATTATCCACCCATCATGACCATGCCCCATCCCCTGATCCTTTGAATGATTTTGTATATCTTTCATGTATATTCGGATGAACCAACCCCCACGAAACCCCCCCAGACACCTCCCCCAATAATCCCCCGCAGTACCCATTGTAACCCTTCTGTGATCCAAATCCACCATGAACATTTAGTCCATAAAATAATCAAATACACTTACTAGGAAAAAGAAACAAGTGTGATAAGTGTACATGCAAGAGACAAACATAAGGAAACTCAGGGGAAAAAAAAAAGAAAGAGAGAAGGAAAAAAAACATATAATCAAAAAAAGAACAAAACAAAATAAAATATAATTAGTGGATTGGGACATTCAAAAAATGGGCAAAAAAGCAAAGGAAATGTCTTTAAAATATATATATATATATTCATTTTTATTTCCTTTCACTTTTCTTTTTTCCCTTTTTTCCTTCCCTTTATCACTGTGTTATCGGATGTCTGGTGTGCCATGACACCTTCCTCCTCTCAATCCCCATTGTCTCCCAATTTTTCATTTAATTTTCAAAGAAGTTTAGGTCACAGCAAAGTCACTCACGGAGTGCCGGAGACTCCCAGATACCAAACCACCCCCCCTTCCCCACCCCATATTAACTCCGCCCCCTTTTTTTTTTGGTTGTTAGCATTGTTATAACTGTTATACAGATAGCAAAATATAGCAACTAAACATTGTCAGTGATTTACAGTGTAGTTTACAATTTAGATGATACTGTTTAATAATTTTGATGATATTTACCATGTCCTGTGTCCATTACTGTAAGGTAATGAAAAACCTTCCCCATGACCACCAAACAACCCATTAGATCTTGACTGTTCCCTTCTCCCCAGCCCCCCAGGGCCCATGATACCCCCCTCTCCCAACCCATGGAATGTCAAGATTCACAGTTACATGCCCTGGGGATTTGAACCAGCCCTTCCTAATCCACCCACCCCCCAGTGCTACACCACCAAACCCAGGAACATCACCACTCATCTGCCCCATCCCCCAACATGCAACCACACTCTATCCCTTTACCATAGATTATGTCCATATGGGTGATGGCTCAAAGCCTGCTCTTCTCTTACTCTCCTTTGTTAACCTATCTTTCAGACAATGGTTCTCAGAGACTGCTCACTTTCCTCACTTCAGATCAGTGAGGTCATATACTATTCATCCTTCAGTGCCTGGCTTGCTTCACTCAACATAAGGTCTTCAAGATTCATCCACGTTATTCCATGTGTTAGCACTTTGTTCCTTCTTACAGCTGAGTAATATTCCATTGTATGTATGTACCACATTTTGCCTATCCATTCGTCTGTTGATGGGCACCGGGGCTGATTCCAACTATTGCCATGGTGAACAATGTCGCTATGAACATTGGTGTGCATATATCTGTTTGTATTTTTGTTTTCAGTTCTTCTGGGTATATACCCAGCAGTGGAATTGCTGGATCATACGGAAGATCTATTGCTAGTTTTCTGAGGAACCACCAAACTGTCCTCCACAGTGGCTGGACCGTACCGCGGTCCCACCAGCAGTGGATGAGGGTTCCTATTCCTCCACATCCTCTCCAACATTTAGTGTCTCCTGTTTTTTTAATAGCTGCCATTCTGATGGGTGTAAGATGGTATCTCATTGTAGTTTTGATTTGCATTTCCCTGATAGCAAGTGATGTTGAGCATTTTTTCATGTGCTTTTTAGCCATTTGTATTTCTTCCTTGGAGAAGTGTCTTTTCAGGTCACTTGCCCATTTTTTATATGGGTTGTTTGTCCTTTTATTTTCGAGGTGAAGGATTTCTTTATATATGCAGGATATTAGGCTCCTATCAGATACATGGTTGCCGAATATTTTTTCCCATTGGGTAGGTTGCCTTTTTATTTTCTTAATAACATCCTTAGAGGTGCAGAAGTTTTTAATTTTGAGGAGATCCCATTTATCAATTTTTTCTCTTGCTGCTCGTGCTTTGGGTGTGAAATTCATGAAACCATTTCCTATTACAAGGTCCTGTAGATGCTTCCCTACATTATCTTCCAAGGTTTTTATGGTTTTGGCTCTTATATTTAGATCTTTGATCCATCTTGATTTTTGTATAAGGTGTGAGATGGTATTCTTCTCTCATTCTTTTGGATATGGATATCCAGTTCTCCAAGCACCACTTGTTAAAGAGGCCACTCTCTCCCAGCTGAGTGGGTTTCGTGGCCTTGTCAAATATCAGATGACTGTATATGCGAGGATCTATATCAGAACTCTCAATCCGGTTCCATTGGTCAGTAGGTCTATCCTTGTGCCAATACCACACAGTTTTGATCACTGTAGCTTTGTAGTATGTTTTAAAGTCAGGTAATGTGATACCTCCAACTTCATTTTTCTTTTTCAATATATCTTTGGCAATTCGGGGCCTCTTGCCTCTCCAAATATATTTTGTGATTAGTTTTTCCAGTTCCTTAAAAAATATAGTGTTGACTTTTATTGGGATTGCATTAAATCTGTAGATTAGTTTGGGTAGGATAGACATCTTGATGATGTTTAGTCTTCCCATCCATGAACAGGGAATATTTTTCCATTTATTTAAGTCTTCTTTGATTTCCTTTAACAGTGTTGTGTAGTTTTCTGTATATAAGTCCTTTACATCTTTAGTTAAATTTATTCCTAGGTATTTGATTCTATTGTTTACTATTGTAAATGGTATTTTTGTCCTGATTTCCTCCTCACTTTGCTGGTTATTGGTGTAAAGAAATGCTACTGATTTTTGAGCATTGATCTTATAGCCTGCAACATTACTGAACTCCTTTATAAGTTCTAGAAGCCTTGTTGTCGATTTCTCAGGGCTTTCTATGTATAGGATCATGTGATCTGCAAATAATGAAATTTTTACTTCTTCTTTTCCAATCTGGATGCCTTTTATGTCCTTTTCTTGTCTCAGTGCTCGTGCAAGTGCTTCTAAGACAATGTTAAATAGGAGTGGTGATAGTGGGCATCCTTGTCTTGTTCCCGATCTCAGAGGGAAGGCTTTTAGGATTTCACCGTTGAAAATGATGTTAGCTTTGGGTTTTTCATATATACCCTTTATCATTTTCAGAAAGTTTCATCTATTCCTATCTTTTGTAGTGTTTTTATGAGGAAAGAGTGCTGTATTTTGTCGAATGCTTTTTCGGCATCTATAGAGATGATCATGTGATTTTTTTCTTTCAGTTTGTTTATGTGGTGTATTACATTGATTGATTTTCTTATATTGAACCATCCTTGCATACCGGGGATGAAACCCACTTGGTCATGGTGTATAATCCTTTTGATATGTTGTTGAATGCGATTAGCAAGTATTTTGTTAAGGATTTTAGCATCTAGGTTCATTAGAGAAATTGGTCTGTAATTTTCCTTTCTTGTGGTATCTTTATTTGGTTTTGGTATTAGGGTAATGTTGGCATCATAGAATGAGTTAGGTAGTATTCCTTCTACTTCTATTTTTTGGAAGAGCTTAAGTAGAATTGGTGTTAGCTCTTTCCGGAATGTTTGGTAGAATTCAGCTGTGAAGCCATCTGGTCCTGGACTCTTCTTAGTTGGGAGGTTTTTAATGACTGAGTCTATCTCTTTACTTGTAATTGGGCTGTTGAGTTCATCTATTTCTTCTTTCATCAATGTCGGCTGTTTGTGGGTTTCTAGAAACTTGTCCATTTCCTCTAAATTGTCATTCTTGTTGGCATATAATTTTTCAAAGTATCCTCTTATGATACTCTTTATTTCTGTGGGGTCAGTAGTGATATCACCTTGCTCATTCCTTATTTTATGTATTTGCATCTGTTCTCTCTTTTTCTTTGTTAGTCTGGCTAAGGGTTTGTCAATTTTGTTGATATTCTCGAAGAACCAGCTTTTGGTTTTGTTTATTGTTTCCAGTGCTTTCTTATTCTCTATTTCATTTAGTTCTGCTCTAATCTTGGTTATTTCCTGCTTTCTACTTCCTTTAGGTTTAGTTTGTTGTTGTTTTTCCAATTCCTCCAAGTGTGCAGTTAGGTCTTCAATTTTAGCTCTTTCTTCTTTTTTAATATATGAATTTATGGCTATGAACTTCCCTCTCAGGACTGCTTTCGCTGCATCCCATAGGTTTTGATATGTTGTGTTGTTGTGTTCATTAGTTTCAAGGTAGTTACTGATTTCTTTTGAAATTTCCTCTTTGACCCACTGTTTGTTTAAGAGTGTGTTGTTTAACTTCCATATCCTTGTGCCTAACCTGTTTCTCTGGCCCTTATTGATTTCCAACTTCATTCCGTTGTGGTCAGAGAAATTACTTTGTATAATCTCAATCTTTCTGAATTCATTGAGTGTTGTTTTGTGGCCTAGCATGTGGTCTATTTTGGAGTATGTTCCATGTGCACTGGAGAAGAATGTAAATCCCGTTGTATTTGGGTGTAGTGTTCTGTATATGTCTATTAAGTCCAAACCTTCTAATGTATTGTTGAGTGCCTTAGTTTCTTTATTAATTCTCTGCCTAGATGTTCTGTCTAATGATGATAGTGGTGTGTGGAAGTCCCCCGCTATAATTGTAGAGGAATTTATTTCTCCTCTTAGTTTTTCCAGAGTTTGCCGCACGTATTTTGAGCCTCCTCGATTAGGTGCGTAAATGTTGATGATTGTTCTCTCTCCTTGAGAGATTACTCCTTTTACTAAAATGTAGTGTCCATCTTTGTCTCTTACAATAGTTTTGCATTTAAAGTCTATTTTGTCTGATATTAGAATAGCTACTCCTGCCCTTTTTTGGCTATTGTTAGCTTGTAAAATGGTTTTCCAGCCATTCACTTTCAGCCTCCTTGAATCCCTGGGCCGAAGGTGGGTTTCTTGTAGAAAGCATACAGATGGATCATATTTTCTTATCCATTCTGCCAATCTGTGTCTTTTGATTGGTGAATTTAATCCATTAACATTCAGTGTTATTATTCGTAACGAATTTCTTACTTCAGTCATTTTTTCTTTCCGTTAATGTATGTCATATGTTGTTTTGTTTCTCTTTTTGAGTTTTCAGTTGTTTTTAAACTCTCCTCCAACTCTCTCTCCTTTGTTTTATCCTTTCAACTTGTAGAGATTCCTTTAATATTTCTTGAAGTGCTGGTTTCTTCTTGACATACTCTCTTAATTTCTGTTTATCTGTGAATATTTTGAACTCTCCATCATTTTTGAATGCCAATTTTGCTGGGTAGAGAATTCATGGCTAGAAGTTTTTTTCTTTAATATTTTGACTATGTCATACCAGTGTATTCTTGCCTCCATGGTTTCAGCTGAGAAATCAGCACTTAATCTTATTGTGCTTCCCTTGTATGTGATGGTTCTCTTTTCTCTTGCTGCCTTGAGTATTTTCTCTTTGTCTTGAGCACTGGACATTTTGACAAGTATATGTCTTGGAGTTGGCCTGTTGGGATTTATACTATTTGGGGTGCGCTGTGCTTCCTGGATCTGCACATCCATCTCTCTCAATAGAGTTGGGAAGTTTTCAGCCATAACTTCCTTCAACACTCCTTCTGTTCCCTTTCCCTTCTCTTTTCCTTCTGGGATGCCCATAATGCGTATGTTTGTGCGTCTTGCATTATCGGTTAATTCCCTGAGACCATACTGGACTTTTTCTATCTTTTTGTCTATCTTTTCTACAATCTCTTTGATTTCAACTGTATTGTCTTCCATATCACTAATTCTTTCCTCTGCCTGTTCAATTCTGCTGCCATGTGAGTCCAGCGTCTTTTTCATTTCTTGACTTGTGTCTTTGTTCGCCATCATATCCATTACCTTTTTAGGTGTGTTAGCTATTTCTTCAGTATGTTCTCCCAGTGTCTTCTTTATATCCTTAATCTCTTCCTTCAGTTCTTTAAGTTGGTCCATGATATTTGTTTGGATAGCTTTGATTAGTTGTTCGATGTAATGCATTGCTTCCTGGTTTTTATTTTGTGCACTGGACTGGTCCATGTTTTCCAGTTTCTAAGAGTCATTTGTATTTTTCTGTTGCCCTCTGGTCATCGTATTATCTTGATGGGTTTGTTCAGTTGATTAGCTTTTCTCTATGCCCTAGAATTTTATTTAGGTGTTGCTTCTGCGTGTGAGTTAAGTTTTCTCTTTGGCACTTTTTCTTCTTATTTTATTTCCTTACTTCTTTCTATGTTCCCTTGAAGGCAAAAGATTAGGGCCAGAGGAATCAAAAGATATAAGGAAGGCAGAAGGATAATAGAAATATTGATAAAAGTTAGTAGAGGGGCAAAATGAGACTTAATGAGATGAATATTTAACTTGAGTAGGCAGTGTCGAGTACTAGGAAAAAATATGGAGTTCCTACAATGAACTGGGAAAACAAATGGAGGAATATATATATATATATAGTGATTTAGAAGGCTAGAATTATGAGGAGGGAGTGAAATAGTAGAGAGAGGTCTGAAAGGAAAAAGTTAATACTAATAAAAAAAAAAAAAGAAAAGTGAAGAAGAAGAAAACAAAATAGTTGGGATAGAAATTGACACCCTTAAGTTGTGGGCCTATGAAAAAATGTTGTCTCTAAGAGCCACAACAGAAAACAGAAGGCAGAAAGATGCAGGAAGGATAAGCGATAGTTTGTAATACAGAACCAATATATACAGCGAGTGGGAAATTATTGAATAAGAAGTCCAGCAAATAATCGACCAGCTGGCAGCACCTATTAAAAAAAAAATAGAAGGAAAAAGGAAGGGGGGAGGAAAACGGGAATAATAGCAATAGACCAGAAAGTAACAGAGAGAAACCAAAGTTCCACACAGGGAAGCAGTCAAACAGAGCTAAAGGGGGTCAATGATTCCCCTAGGTTCCATGTGGATCCTTCCTGCCTACTTGTGTTTATCAATGAATTTCCCCACAGGGTTCTATATGCAGGTCCTGAAGCAGCTTTTAGCTATTAAACTAAATTAAAAAGAATTTATTTTTCATTTATTGAGGTGACCTCACTTTTTTTTTTTTTTTTTAGCCAAATGCAGGACCCAAAATAATTCCTCCTCTAGACCAACCCCCTTACAGAAGGGACCCTAGCTGGGTCCGTGGAAATTATTCAAGCACGTCCCACTTTCCGGACTCCCCAGGTTATCTGAAGCTCTGATGTTAGTCAGTGAGGAGTGCTAAAGACGGCGGATTCCGCCCCTTTTGGCGCCGAGCTCCAGCGTCACCGGGCTGCTCAGTAAATCAGTTTGAGTGCAGATTCGCGTCTGCTCTCAGCCTAATGCTGCTTCAGGTCGGCTTATCTGCTCCCCAAAGCTATGGGGCGGTGCAGGCAGCCACATCAATGTCTAAAAATATAAAATACCCTTCCCTGTCTTCCAACCGAACCCTCCCTTTTTTGGGAAGTGTCCCTTCCTCCTGGCTCCGCAGCAGCCCGGGTGTTATCCCTGGGTGGCTAGGGAAATCAGCTGCGTTGCCCGACCAAAATCCCCCCTCCGGTTCACTGGGTGCTGATTAGCTGGTTTGCTCTGTTCACACAAGGTCCAAGGGGCGCCAGGCAGCCAGATCCCCAGAAAATAAAACTTTTTCGCCCCGCCCACGGCTCAAAATGGCTGTTTTATTTATTTTTTCCTTAACCACGGGGCTCAGCCGCCTGTGCCAACCTCCACCGGCAGCCTCAAAACTCACGAATCTCCACCGTTCGGTCCACGCCGCAGATCCGCGCAGATAGATGTCCCAAGCTTCTCACTCCACGCGTGCACAGCACAGACCCCCGGGCAGGACCCCGTCCCCAATCCGCCTTGCTCTGGGAGCTTGCAGTGTGCGCCCTCCTACACTAACGCCATCTTGGACTCTATTAATCTCTCATTGTAGTTTTGATTTGCATTTCCCTAATCATTAGTGATGTAGAGCATTTTTTCGTGTTTTTTTTTTTTTTCCATTTGTATTTCTTCATTGGATAAATTTCTCTTCAAGTCTTTTGCCCATGCCCTTTTGAAATAATTTCCCCTAGCACCCTGTTAGTTTGCTGTGTCTCAACTGTTGTTTCAGAAACATCTTTGTCCACGTATTTTATTAATTCTAAAGGAAGAAGGTGGTAAAAACGTGTGGGATGGAGTCAATGGGGAAGTAGATATTGTCCTGGTTGCAATTTAGCTCTGACCTGGGGCAGCCCAATTCACCTTACTGCAAGGTAATTTCCTGACTTTTAAAATGAACGCCCAGGCAGGGTAATGCAAAAGGCTTCTCCTGGTTCAAACATACCAAGGTTCTGAAACAGAGGGTTATATCATTTTCCTCTGTAAGCAGCTTGTGACTCTGGTTGTGGCAAGGAATATCTGGTTCTCACTGGACCTTGAGAGAAAAGGAAAGGAGGCCAATGTCTGGATTCTCCAAGGGCTTATTAGGTTCAGATTTGTATTTGTGATCTATGGATGGAAGATAAATGGCTTACTCTTCTGTGAGTATCAGCAGTCCACAGGTGCTTTAACTTACTTTGCGTAGGAAACACTGGAGCCTCTCTCGCAGTCAAAAGAACATACCCGATGTCTTGCTGGCATGAGTGGGACATGCATAGATAGTGGGTGAGCCTTGATAGGACCAAAGCATGTTCTGCTCTGCCCTTCAGCTCACAGTGGCATAGTTGGGATGGCATACCACAAATGGTCCTTGGGCTCCCCTTTCCAATGAGTGGTTTTCAATTCTGTTGGAAGAGCTAATAGAACTTCTCATATAGTGCTCAATCAAACCATCCCTGTGGTACTATACTTGACATTTCATTAAGTGCTTCTAATTTTGCAGACTATTGTTTACCAAAAAGAGACATTTTTATGAGAACTGGAAAATGATCCCAGGCCATGTTTAAAGATATCTTATAATTTATGAAGAATAGTCTCCTCTTCATCTGCCCCTGTTTTTCCTTTCCTGTTTACAATCTATACAAAAAAATTCAGAAGGAATATCTTCCATTTGCTACAAACAACTGAACAGCGAGTTGAGGTAGAAAGGGCTGGGTTGATGCTGGTGGTCATTGGTGGCTACTTTCAGAACGTGAGTAGTGGGCCTTCTGAGTGACTGTGGCAGTTAATTGGCTTCTGCTTCTGGAAAGGTCCTGGAATGCTGCCTGTTTTCCTTAGGCATCTATAGCTGTCTCTTGCATTTTATGACTATGTCATTAAGAGAACTAAGTTGCTTTGCCCACTGAGATAGCTATAAAATAGTGGGAAAGTCATTTATTTGGAATCGGAGATCTGGGCTTTAGTTCTAGTGAAGCTGCTTCCCCTCTATGTGACTTTCACCTCAGCTTTTTTCTCAATTGTGAAATTTCAATGAACAAATACCTACTCCAGTGGCCTGGAAAGGTTAACTATCAGGTGCATGTAGAGCTGATCAAATTAGAGTGGAAAGCTTGGATTATTTTATCCATCCAAGCCACTGAACTTACATTGCTGGGCCTTGGAAATTCAGTCTTTTAATAGCTACTTCTTGAGTGCTGACAATGCATGAGGTTCTGTGCTGGGTAGTGAACAAAGAAACAAACAAAAATTCTTACTTACCTTCATGGAACTTACAATTTAGAGCGAAGGCTTTTATTTAGCCCAGTGATTCCAAAGATATAAAACATTTTAAGTTTTTTTTAAGACAATTTAAGATGTTGAGTGAATGGATTGGATACCAAAGAGAAACCTATCTTTTGACATGTACCCCAAATCTGTAAAGGAACAATTTTCTAAAAAAGACTATTTGGAGTTCAAAACTTAAGTTGATTATAATCATCTGATCACATCAGCAGAGAAAGATTATTTTCTTCTTGGTGAATTTGTATGAAGTCTTAGAAAGATTGAACAAGGAAATGATTAAATAATTTGGTTATTGTTTTTCACTAAATTGTAAACATTACAATAAAGTGATTTTAGAACTGTTTCAGGATATTCATGTCGGTTACACAGTGTTTGCCACAAAAGGTGTTGGTTGGAGTATGGCTTGAGTGATAAGGTTGGGCCTTTCCAACAAAATGGCTGGCCCTGCTTTATTTAGGCTGGACAGTGATTCTGGAAATGGTAGATAACTTTACAATCAAGAGAGAAAAATCAGCATTTTCTTCTACACTACCTAACAGTCCATCCATATCATTTTTTCAATATATCATTGATAAAGAAAACCACAGAAGCTAGGACACCTTTCCAGAAATCATTTTCTGGTTTGAAAATCTTCTAGAAACCAAATGGTCTCTACCTCAAACATATTCGGTATTGTTAGCTCCTGGGCTCTTTATGCCTTAGGAGTAAATAAGAATGGTGTGATTTAAGATAACACCTTAGAGACATATTAGGCCATTTTTTTCTGAAAACAGGTTTTGATAGGGAAAGGCAAGAGAAAAATGTGAGATTTGTTACTTGCTCAAAGGATAAGCATATGAATATTTTGAGGAGGAAAGGCAGATGGAGAGGCTCCATGTACCGCAATTTTCTGAGTTGCAACCCTAACAACATAGGCTAAATTACTAAAAGGCAAGGGTTGAAACCTCTTTCCTAGTTTCACAAAACCCTTTTTGTTCAGATTTCTTCAAAGTCTAAAGTACAGCTCAGATTGCCCTGTGCAGTTAAATTTATTCTTAGTTGTGTAACAAGGTGGCTAAGTTTTTTCATGGGGATGAAAAAAGAAACCTTAAAATTAATAACTTTTTCTGGATGCAATACAATTTAGATTAATTCTTGGAAATATAAAAACAGACTCAAGTTTGTAAATGCAGCCTACAAAATCAATTGTAGTTGCACTACTAAGTGATGACTACTCTTACTAGCTTTTGTGCCTCCTTCCTATCTTTTATCAAATGAATATTTTAAATATCTTAGTAAAATTGAATCATAGGCCACAAATCTTTTTGGTAATTGCCTGTGTTTGTTTCACAGTCTCTTGGTAGCTTTTCGTCAGCCACAAGATTTCAAATGGGTGGACAGTATTCTATAATATGGACTTTGCTTAATGCTTTGGACCATTTCCCTTTTGTTACTTCCAATTCCTTGCTTTTGTAAATAGAGCGTGAGCTGATGTGTTCTTGATCTTGGACCAGAATATGCTCCATTAATCTCCATCTTCAAATGTCTTTCTAGAGAAGTGGTACCTTTTTAGCCTCCTCTCTGTGTGGGATTGAACCTCTTTTGCCACCCTCCAAACAGTCCTTTACTGAGGTACTGGCCATGTTTCACTAATAGCACTTGGCATCCCCTGCTAACCTTCACTGAGCTGGGTTCCTAATACTCTGTATTAGGAACTTGAGGAAGAAGAAGAGAAAGAGAACTCTTGTGTTGTATATGATGGCGACTCAGAGGACAGAGGTTCGCTTTGCAGTCTCGAGTTGGGGCTGCTGCCATTGGGAGCCAATGCACAGCTCTTAATCCCTGATTCTGAAAGACATGCACCCTCTAAATTTATAATCAAGGATTAGCAATTAACAAACCTATATCTCAGAGAACACCTTCAGCGCCAGGAAGAAGTTTCTAGTAACAACACAGCATGAACAAGAGCAAGCAGTTTTTCATGCTCACTTTGAGCTTGCCCTTTGCTGGGTATTTTACCCCCGTTTATTTAACCCCTTCCCCAACACCCATGAGAAAGATAGCCTGAATGTCCCAGTTTTATTGAGGGTGTTTTAGAATGAGAGAGGTTCACCCCAAACGAGTCATAGCTAACTGACTTGTTAGTGAAATGATTTTGTCTTGGACATATTTTTCAATATCAAAACCTCTAATCAGTGCCAGCGCTCAAAATTTGCATTCTTTATGTTTTCTCTGTGAACCTATACATTGGTTAGAGGATATTTCTTAATTTCAAAGAGAGCCCAGAGAGGTGGCATTTCAGATACAGGAGCAGAGTGATTGCTGGGGCTTTTATTTGTGACTTCCTTTACTTTACAAATTTATCTTCCCTATGCAAATGTATGGTTCTGTCTCTTAAAGAGCAGTGTGTCCCCACACAGACGCCTAAAGGAAGTAGGGAGATGTGGCTGTGGAACTTGATCTGAAAGATAAAATTGTTGTTCATCTATTTTTGCCTTGTACTTATACTTTCAGCATATTGGGCAGTTTGCCTGGAAGTAATTAACTTTCTTTGCCCTCTCCCTCTCCCCAGACCTCCCACCCCTTCAGGGTTAGAAATAGTTTTCCATGACATTGGTGAGTCTGGACAGTGGATATTCTGAAGCCATTAGACGGTGTCCAACTGCTTGTGCCCGCATTGAGTGGTCTCTCATTCACTTCCATTGTCAAGTTCAAGGCCAAATGTCAATACTTATCTTTCACTTTTTTTTTTTTTTAACATAGCAGTTTGTGTTTCTCTCTATATTCCTTCCTCTTCCTTCTTCCCCTCCCTTTCTCCCTCCCAACATCTCTCTCCTCCCACTCTCTCTTTTCTTCCTTGTCATTTAATCTGGTAGACCAAATTTGGCAGCTGGCTTATCAAAGGTCAGAGGAGACTTTTGCAGTTTGTTCCAGGAAAAGTGCACTGTTACAGATGCTCTGTAATGGAGAATCAATAGGTAAAGTAAAACCTTGGCGAGCTGAACTGAACAAGAGGTGTAACACCAACAAAACCTAAGCACTGGGATTGCTAGGTTTCCTGCTTTCTCTTTGCACCCTTCTCCTTGTGGAAAGGCTTTGCCCATATGGTCACTACCTTTAGGCCCATTTTAGGATTTCAAATTAAACTCTTGTGTGCATTTCCCTGCCCTGCAATGAGAATAGGACTTGGAAATTCTTTCTGACATCGTTTGTCAAGATTTTACTAACTCATTTGAGACCCTAGCTCATGAGATCAATAAATCCTCTTTGTAGGACTTGAAATGGTCTGGAATTGTATCAGAGCCTAGATAGCACTTGCAGTGACAAGAAATGCCAAGACAAAAGATGCTCCTTGGACCAAACTGGGAGCTAGTTGTTTGAGACACTACTTAGTTCTCAGATCCTGCAGATAAGGAAAAGAAAGTATCCTCCTGAGGACTTCTGTAATGCATTTGTTGATGGGCTAGCATGTTTGAGGAGATGTACCGTCCATCTGGAGTTGGACTGTCAACATTCTTGTGCTCACTTAGAAAGTTCTGTGACAAGGTTCGTAGGGACTTAATGCAATGCCTAGCACAGAGTTAGTGTTTAGAAGTGGAGTTGGTGGTTATTAGTCCTTGGAAAATGAATAACTCTTCTTGACCCCAGCCCTCTTTTACCCTGAAATTCAGTTATACAAGCTTGTCTCCTAAAGTGAATTTTGAGCATTTGCTCAGTCGAATACATACAGACCTTTCTCATTATTCTCCCCAGACTGGAAAGGGTCTTGGGAGGTTATGGAGGTCACCAACAATTCAGTACAGAGTCATCAGTCATCATTGCTTTGAATTCCTATCTCTTGTTGAAGTAGATGCTTTCTTGAAATGAACTGTTGGACTCTATCTCTTTTTTACCAAAAATGCTTGATGGCACATCCTGTTTGGCTGTTTCAGCTCAACGCAGCATCTTTAAGTTTTACTAGGTAGATCCTCAATGTATCCTGCTAAGCATTCTACAGTCAAGATGAATTAAGATGAATTAAGTTCAGAGAGCTTACAGGGGGTGGTTATTTACCATTATGCAAGTCTAAATTTGCTTTTGTAAAACTCTAGACATTGAGGTACTCCTCCTGGAAATTCTGACTCCCTGTGTGGACGGGACTGTGGACCAGGGAACATGGTAGAAGATACACACGTATACAGAAAACATGAACACTAAGCAGCCTAATAATTACTCTAGTTGATTTATAAGCAGTACACTGGGGAAGTAGTTTCTATGATACTGAATTAAACTGAGTGTTTTCCGTGTGGTTTCCTGGCCAGTTCCCGCAGGACACTCAGCTTCGTTGCACTTCCTGCTTGCAATGGCGATTAGCCACCATGTTGGATGTTTTCTATTTGCCCCTCTGGACCAAGGTCAAGCCTTCTGTGTGATAGGAAGCTGACCCGCGTGGAATGCGTTACTGTCTCTTCAGTTCTCAAACCATTCAGGAATGGTTTGGCAGGAAGTGAGAGGGCGAGAGGTCAGAGGGCCACAGAGGCCCTGTGGTCCTCTACTATCCTTTGCAGCTTTTCTAAACCCATCTTACCCCAGTGAATATGGTCCTTCTTCAAACTCTCTGCAGTTACCCAGTTTGAACATAACACCTGTATTCTGCTTCTACTTTCACCAACATGATCTTGTTTTGTAGCTAAGAAATGATATATAAGAGAAAGAAAGCTATTGATAAATTGGTTATGCTAGAGCTCAAAGAATTTAAAAAAACTTAGAATACAGCAAGACTAATTAGTATAATACAGTTGGGGCGTGTCAGAACCTTAATGATTTCCCATGTGAACATCCTCTGCACTGAGGAGGTGAAGTAATATTGGTTAATATAGGCATGCAAGTCATACAAAGTCACAGAGGATTTTCTGGACTTGCCGTTTAAGAAAATGAGCTGTAACACACCCTTTCATCTGTGTTCTCAATAGTGTGGTTATCAGACGAGTATCAAAACGCGAGCTCTTTGTAGACTACAATGTGAACTATGGTCCATGCTCAGTGACAAAGCCCCGGGATGCATTTAGCAGTTGCAATGAATGTGCCACACTAATGAAGGATGTTTATGTGGGAGGGTGTGGGAGGTGTGGGGAGTGGGGCATATGGAAATCCCTGTATTTTTTGTGTAATATTTATGTAATCTAAGTATCTTTTAAAAAAATAAAAGAAATTATTATTTTTAAAAAAATGCAAGCTCTTCATTATGCTTGTTGACTGGGCATTCTACCTTGATGTATTCATTTAAAGATCTGCCCTGTATTAAGCTCCTGGGATACAGGAATGAAGAGAACACAATCTCTGCCTCCTAGGGTTACTGTTTTGTGGGAGAAAAAGGCCTGTCACCAGATACTTCAAGTATTGTAAATATACCAGGAGGTCTGCGCAAGGTCCATAGGGACATAACAAAGGAAGTGCCTCACTGAGCATCCACGTTCCAGGGACGACTTCCTGAAGGAGATGCTAGAGCTGGAATGCAAAGGAAGCAAAGGAAGCAGGATGTTTAAATACAAAGGGGAAGAGAGAAACGTGTGTGCCTGAAGTTCTGAGTATCTTGGGTAGGCGGTAGGTTGAAAAGAAGGCAAGAACCAGATCACAGAGTGCACGGGAGTAGCTTCCTGGGAAAATAAAGATGAAGACTTTATGTAGTCAGGTAAGAGCAAAGCTGAACACCTGAGCAAGGAAGGAGATAGAGAAAGTGGGCAGAGGGTGATGAGGGGAGATTAAGAGGTACATGGGGAATAAAGTTATCAGCGTTCATAGAAATCATCAGCATTTAAGCTGGCCTTCCCACTCTACTTCTGGGTGATGAATTTGCAGAGGGCCGAGACTTTTATTATCTAGAACCAGATAAGCATTATTTAGATGAAATAGAAGAAAAACCAATTGTGTTCCTGGGGAGAAAGAGATCCTTATGTTGAGTAGAATTCGCCTAGGAAGAAGATGGATTGGTCCTTGACTCATGCAACCATAACTCTTAACAGCTTTCTGAGTTGAAAATGACACTGGAGGGGCATTGCCAGCTTTCTGTCATAGTTCAGACCCAGTTGGCCACTCATTTTTATCTGAAACATTCTAGAATTACTTTTTTTTTTTTTTAATTCCCTGAAATAAACCTTGGAGATTGAAGGCCAATTTAGAATTAGGAACCTGTTTCTCTTAAATATGACATTTTCAGCTCCTCCAATTCTTCCCATTAAAAAAATAATAACTGAATTATTTATTTGCCTCATTTTTTTTGTATTGTAAGAAAGTTTGGCTGGAGATGCAGGGATCCATTATCACAACATAATAGTGTTTTTTCCTATCTACCACTCCCTTTACCCTAGTTACTGGCAAGATGATAAATTTCTTTTTCTTTTAGGGGTATATCATAATAATAATCAAATTTCCCTCCTATTTATTTTTTCTGCTAACTTGTCAGTCTCATTAACCTGTTATTAAGACTTTCATGTTGAATTTTCATGTCACAAGAATTTAACCAAATGAAGTTTTAAAAATGAGTTGTAAAATAAAAAATAAACAAAAAGGAAGAAAGCTCATGAATTTAATTTTGATGGCATTGATAATTTTTATATTTTCTATCATTGGCTTACTATCAATTTTCAAAAATTCTTGTGTATTCTTGAGTCATTCAGTTCAATTCAGCATAGCATATATTTATTGATCATTCACTCTGTGCCAGGACATTGTACTTGGTGCAGAGACTGCAAAGGGGACTAGTTTACAACCTCTGTCCTGGGTATTCACAAGGCTTCTGATTACCACATATACCATTAGGGTTTTCAATATGGGAGGACTCCTTTTCTCCCTCCATTTTTCCCCTCCTTTCTTCCTTCCCTGCTAAAGTAGCATTTTCATTGTGCCAGTAAGCAGTACAATTCAGGTAAACTTTTAAAAAAAATCAACTCCCCCCCCTTTTTAGGAGGTACTGGGGATTGAACCTGGGACCTTGTATGTGGGAGGCAGGCTCTCAACCACTGAGCAATATCTGTTCCCCAAAATTCCTATTTTATGGTGATATTTGCTGTTGCATATTTAGCCTCTAGTTAATGCCTGGGAAATGGCAGCTTTACTAGAGAAGGGAGGAGGGAACTCAGGAAGTAGGGAATCCATTTCATAATTTATCAAGATAGGCATACTGGCTCTTAATTTATTCATTACCAGTGAAAACAGCCATCACCACCACCTGAGTGGGGGAAGGGCATTTTGCAGGGGTGAGGTGGAGAAGCGTAATCAACAAATGGGCTCGGAGTTAGATTTTGCCAGATGCATTTCAAGGGGAAAGAAGTGGAGGTGCATCCCAAGTAATTGGACAGCACATTAAAAGGAAGGAAGAATGGAGAGTTTGGAGGTATCTGGGGGCCCTCACATACTTCCCTGTTAAAAGTTGGTAGTGTGTGAAGCTGGAAGAATGGGTTGGTCCAGAGTTGACAGAGTTGAATGCTTTGGATGAGTCAATGTGAGAAAGCACAATGAGTAGGGAATGTAATGTCAACTTATCCAGTTGTGATCCTTATTTTACTGTTTCCCAATTTCAGACATGACTTACGACAGAATATTGATCCATTCCAAGTCTCATTATGTTCATCTCTAAAATAGAAATGGCAATACCTTGTGGAAAATATATATTCATGTATTAGTCCATGCTATCATCTGCTCATTTACTTAGCAACTGTTTATTGAATGTCTACTGTGCAGCAGATACATTCTAGGTGCACTCAAACCAAGGAGTTAAATCTTGCAGATCACCGAACATGGTCACAAATAGTAGATGATGCACCTGGCAATACTAATAATAATTCCTATGGTCGTCATTCTCCCACATCTAGTTAAAGCAAAGAGGTGCCATGATTGCTTTGGTAGTCCAAAAAGATGGTTCTGGAAGCAGTGTTGCATTCCATTCCCACCTTGAACCTGATCTCTTGAAATTCAGGATTAAGAAGTTCAAGTTGGGAAGCGGCTGTGGCTCAATCAGTAGGGCTCCCGTTTACCATATGGGAGGCCCCGGGTTCGGTTCCCGGGGCCTCCTGGTGAAGGCAAGCCCGCCCGCACGGCATGGTTAGCTGACCCAGCGAGCACAAGCAGCAAGGGGGGGATAAATGAATAAATAAATAAAATCTTAAAAAAAAAAAAAAAGAAGTTCAAGTTTATGGGTGGCGGGACAGGTGGTGGGGTTTTTGTCATCTCAGATTATTAGAATGGAATTCTTGTTAGAGAAAACAGCAAACAAAATTAAGGATGAAAGTTTCTAAGTGATAAGTAGAAGTAAATTGCTTGGGTCTCCAAACCCAAACCAACCATGTGTGGTCAAGTGGGAGGAATGAGGAAAGAGGAAGGGTTTGGGGAGAGGTTGGCATGGTTGGGTCTCAATGGAGGGTGTAGAAGTTGGGGGAAAGCCTCAGAAATCTGAGAGTAATATCTTGGTTCTGCATCTTAATTGTGCTAGCTTTGGTTTCCTCATTGTCCAAAATGAGACTGATGACATCTCTTACGTCACAGGACTTTGTGCAAATTGAATGATATAAGAGCTTTGTAACCTGAACAGTGTTAGTAAGTCACTTTCTTAGCACCTGGCATATGTCCACACAATTTGATGGATTC
The DNA here is from genome assembly GCA_026826555.1 of Tolypeutes matacus. Classification (NCBI taxonomy): domain Eukaryota; kingdom Metazoa; phylum Chordata; class Mammalia; order Cingulata; family Chlamyphoridae; genus Tolypeutes; species Tolypeutes matacus. Next base: position 1,228,403 of record JAKSZT010053813.1, read on the forward strand.
AACAAAGAATTATAAAGATAAAAATTAATTCTGCAAATATCAAATAACTAGAGTTCTCTTTCCTACTCCTCCTTTCTCCTAATTGAATTCATTGCCTTTTTTAATAAAAATGGACAAAACAGACTTATTGTTTTGGTAACAAAGCTGCCACATGAAGCTTTTCTGTGCTAAACCCCACTTGAATGGCCTGTGAGAGCCCAGAACATGGCAGATGATTTCTGCAAAGTTATGAAGTCTTCTCACCCTGGGGCCTCTGACTTCTCTATCCTACTTCAGTTCTGCTTCACATTAAACTGAACCTAAAGCTCAGCCTCTCAGCTACTATAAAAAGCATGGAAAATAACAAATGTTGGAGAGGATGAGGGGAAATTGGAATTCTAGAGCACTGTTGGTAGAAATATAAAATGGTGCCACTACTGTGGAAAGTAATATGGCGGTTCCTCAAAAAGTTATATATAGAATTTCCCTATGTCCTGGCAATTCCACTCCTAGATGTATACCTGAAGAAAGTGAAAACAGGATCTCAAACAGATACTTGTAGAGCAGTGTTCAGAGCAGTGTTATCCACAATACCCAAAGGGTGGAAACATCCCAAGTGTTTGTCAACAAATGAAAGGATAAACGAACTGTGAGATATACACACAATGGCATATTATTTGGCCATAAGAAGGAATGAAGTTCTGAGACATGCTGCAATATCCATGAACCTTGGAAGCATCATGGTCAGTGAAACAAGCATGGCACATAAGAACAAGTAGGATGCCACCTATAAAAGATGACTGAAAATAGCAAATTCACAGAGACAAAAAGTAGATTACAGGTTACCAGGGGATGGGAATAAGAGAAAAGGGAGTTTTTGCTTGGTGGGTATAGAATGTTTGTAAATAAAAATTTAAAAAAGCCAATTCTATTTAAAACCAGTCAATCAAAGATTCTCACACTCAAAAAGCAAAAAAACAAAGTCCTTTCAGGCTTTCGCACTGAGTGTTTCATGAACTTGTGCTTGTTGAAGTTTTCCACCATATCCTAGGTAGCCCACACCATTTGAATGGCTCCACCTCCACACTCCTGTCTTTATTTCCTCCTATTTCCTCTCTATTTCTGAAGCCACAGACAGCCCGACTTCCTTAAGCAGAGCATTTCTGAGCTTCCTGCATTCCTTGGGATCTTCCCTTCTACCCCAAGAATTTATCAAAGGCATTTCCCCAAACAAATATAGCTCTCCTTCTAAGAGAAGTTCTGGTCCTAGCTACTACATAGTTAAAAATATTTCCTTCTTGTAATAAAACACAATCAATCAGCTTTTCAGAGTAGCTGGATATGAAATAAATTTCATTCTGCGTTATAGCTATCATCTATAAAATGAACATATTCTCACATGCCCACGTAAGTCCAGTTGCTGGTTATGAAAAGGAAGGTGAAAGGGGTTGGTGATGTATCCTGGGCCCCCTGCGTGTGCTTTGTGTGACTGAGCGAGGTAGAAGGAGAGGGTGAGCCGTGCAGTGTAAAATGGTAATGGCCACTGAGGTGACTTCTGGGAAAGCATCATCGTTTTTGATTACCAAGAGGCTGTGAGTTTTATTTACTTGGGTATGTTTTGACATTCTTCCCTCCCAGTGCATGTTGGGATCAAATTGTGGTCTTTCTCTTTGCAAATGTCCCCGATTATTAAACTCTGGAAGAGGCCCTGGGGAGAGGAGTTTTGGTGTTCCAAAGTATATTTCTAAAGAAAAGTAAGAAGGCTGGGGTTTGCTTTCCTTTAGCTTCCAGGTAGTATTTGTAGGCAGTGTACTACAGAAATTAACAGGATCCAGATGATAGCTGAGGAAGAAAAACAACAACCCAAAAAACCCCTTAGTTTCTTAGAAAAATTATTTGCTCTTCAGGATTCATTTGTGTCCAAGAAGGGCTAACCAGCTTAAAAATGCAAAGCAGCCTGAACACAGTTGTACATTCAAATAGAAGATAATTGGAACTTGTGATTGATAATTCCCTTCCCTTGCTCTCCTAATTAAGGCACTAGTGTGAAAACGTAATTGGATTTGCAATGGAAGGTCTTTCATACTAAGCCCTTGGATGGACCTGATTACTTGCCGTGGTGTGATTTACCCCAGATCATTTAAGTTTAGTTTTTAGACTTTCCTCCCCATTTTTAGCTCAAGAAGAAAAGGAAGAAAAACAAAAGCCGGAGGTCCAGAAGGGTGTGGTCACTTTCAAATGGACAACTGGAAACCTTTTGCTCTTGGTCTGCAGAGCTCCCTTCCTTCCTCTGGGCACAGCCATTTGTTTCCAAACCCCCAAGGTAGCCATCTGAGATCCAGTCCAGGTTAGCGCATCCCAGTACTGTTGGCTGAGAAGCAACCCCCAGAGGGCTTGCTGAGGTCAGTAAAGTCATTACAATGCATTGTGTTATTGAAGCACTTCCAATTCAACTGATCTCTAAAACACTAAAAAAATTACACATAGCAGAATTCCTGTTTGTTTGTTTTTCTTGTGAAGGGAAGTTGAGGCTGGGGATATTAATGGATATTCTTAAGGCTGCTTTCCTAGGACTAGACTTTTGATTTCCTCTTCTAGTTACTGCCAGTTAGGATTTCTGGATGGGACTCAGTGTGCATGGATGGGGTGGAGGAGGGGGGAAGCATTGGAAAGCATCTTCTCTCACTTTCTTTGTATACTATCTGTGATTAATAAAGGCCTTCTCATCCCCTGAGAGCTGATCAGAGCCTCTGGGAGCTCCTTGCAGTGACATATGATTTGCACTGTAGCCCATTTGTATGAAAAATGTACTTATGGCTTGGAGCTTGAGCTTCAAGCACCATTTTCTCCCATGAGAAGGTGCCTGAAGCTGAACTTCTTAGTGACAGAGGCAGACTCCCTTGTTCTTTGCCTTTGCCTAGATGTCAAAGTGGGAATTGTTACCCATATACTCTATTTCCAACAGAGACTTCTAGCTCATTCATTTTATTTTCATTGTTAGACCCATGTCATTGTGTTAACTGGGTTGAATGTTGCAGAATAATCTAATTGGGCCACTGAAGTTAAAGTTGTTGATCATTGGCATCTTTTGGGTCAGATGTGATAGCTTTTTTCTGAATCCTCCCCTTTTAAGGTCAGTGGAAGATCACCCCCCATTCTTATATTCCTTCTGCAGAGGCATTGCATACTTATCACATGCCAGGAACTATACCAGGTGCTATGAAGACACAGCCTTGACAGAGCCCTGCTCTCAAGGGGCTTACTGTCTAATCAGAAAGGTGACGTGTGAAATAACCCCAGGCTTATATGGTCATCAGTGATCAAACCAACATGCTATGGGTATTCAGAGGCGGAAGAGACCATTTCTTCTTGCATTTACATTTATATCTTATATACAAAATATGCCATGCACATTCTAAGAAACTTTGATATGACAAAGATGAAAGTCACAGTTCCTCCCTCCCCCAATCCCTCTTCTCAGAGGCAACAACTGTTAATAGGCCCATATTCTCTCTTTTTAAAAAATACAACCTCACATTTCCCATTTTAGCCACATTTAGATATATATTTCAGTGCTGTTAATGACATTCGCATTGTTGTGCTACCATCACCATCACCAATGTACATTTCTAGATGCTTCTAGATATTTTCTTTGTGATAAGAGAGGTAGCAGAGTAATGAGGTTTAGAGACAGCCTGACCGGGCTTGAAGCCCTGATTCAACAAGACCCAGCTCTGTGACCATGGCCATGTTACATACCGTTTCTGAGCCTGAGTTTCTTGTGGATGGGCAATACTGGCAGTGCCCACTGTGGGCCTGCCACATTATGTAGTGTTTTGCAACCTGTTTGTCTCCCTAGTGTATTGTGAGTCTCTTTCCCTGTTCATTCACATGTGCAAAAATCATTCTTTGTGACAGTTGGCACAGAATTCCATTGGATGGTAATCCTAATTGAACTGGTCCCTTATTACTAGATATGCATGCTTTTTATTGAGAAAAGATTATTTTTTTATTTGGGATTATGAGGATATTCTTACAGAGGAGACAGATATTTGAGTTAGTTTGAAGGATGCTTAAGAATTTGGGATACACTGTTGGCCAGAGAGAATTACCCACTGGGAAAGAAAGAGGCAGGGATTGATTTATTCTTTCAGTTAATATTTACTGAATGCCTATTATGTTCAGAAATAGAAAGAGACACTGGAAAGAGAGTAATGGACAGGAACCAGTTACAGTCCCAAAGTAGCCTTAGGATGGAGAAATACATGTTTGGGAAAGGGTTAATAGGAAAGTTTACTTGAATTGGAGGTATGATTAAGGAAGCCCATTGTTTCTTGAGTTTTGTCAGAGACAGGGCACGAGTGGCAGGGTTCTGCAGCCTTCCTGTCCCTTGATGAAAATTTGCCAAATGACCTAACAAAGACATTTGTGGAGGAAATCCAACCTATACAGCTTTTTGATATGAACTATCCAGCTTAGCTTCATAATGATTTGTGAAGAACACAGGGTACCTCCTTTTTGGAAGGAGTCTCTCCTACCAATGCCACCTCACTTTGGGGACAATGGGGAAAGTTCTGGAACATTGTGGATCATTAGTAAATATAAGACATAAGAATGGGTCAGAAAAAGTGAAAAGTTGGCTACACCTGGAAAGTTGGGAGGTCCTAGACTTCTTCTTCAATTGACCAGAAATCAAAAGTTCTCTCAGGTCAAGTCAAATGAGCTCATGAAATCAAATAGTGAGCTCAGAAATGTTACTGAAATGCTTACTCTGATCCTCCAAATAAAGCGACCCATCAGCAACTTTTTAGCTACCTTGACTTTGTAAAGTATGAAGAAGTGGTGTGTAGAGAAAAGAAGGGTCATGAGAAAGAGAGTAGAAGGCTGAAGCAGCCTCCGCGGTGGGATGAGGTTGAGTGGACAAGCTTTCAACGTCTCTTTAGTTGTTAACTGCAAGAATACTTTTTTTGACTCCACTCTGTTCTCAGTCATACATATTTGGTGCGTGATTACCATTCAAAATAATGAGAAAAAGAATGCATGCAAGGTCAAAGACATACGTAAGGTAGAGAATGAGCAAGGAGATCTGGTGGAAGAGGCTAATTATGAGGCATTAGTCCAGTTCATTGCTGTTTTGGATGTTATTTGGGGAGCTAGGCTTTCACACTGTGGTACGAGGCTGTTTCTCATTAGTATGGTACTATAAGTATAAACCCCAAACATATTCAAAGGCTGAATTTATGCCATAAAAGGTGTGTCTACTTTTCTAGCCACAGAAATATTTGAAAGCAAGAGTGATGGCGCCATATATGTCTGACAAGAGGGTGTTCCCAGGGAGAAATGGGCAGAACGTCAAAGTAAATTTATCAAAATAAAAACTGTAGATTTTAATCAATTTTCAGCTGTATTAGTTGTTAAACAAGATAGTGTTGGGCAGCATCGTGTGTTGAAGATGGAAGAAACAGGACTTCGTTATAGTTAGCCGGATTGATTTCTTTTCATACTAATGCATACATCAGTTCAAGGTGGATGCTGCCAAGAATAATATATAATATTCGAAGGCCCACAGTAAAAGCCTATAAAAATCTATTTTTACTAAGTTCTTGAAAGAAGGAAACTGTGGCAGGTAGTAAATTAATTCTGTTATTAAAAAGCTGCTGTTGTTGATAGAAGCCATATTATATATATATATATACACACACACACACATATATATATAAAACTCTGTATATTCTGGGTTAAATATTTGACCCTTGCTGCTCCCTGCCCCCACCCCACCCCACCCTTTTTCCATAGCTGTCTCAAATTGCTTACGGATGAGCATTTGGGAGGCATTTGAATACCAGGAGACTGAGCAGGATTGCAAGTGATTTCTCTTATTTCTGAAAACATAAATGACATTTATTCTTAACGTTGTAACTCAGTCCAGGAAGTCAGACCCAAATTATTTTAGGTTAAACCATATATGCTTGCTAATACTGAATTGTTTTGGACATAGAAAACCATCAAATGCAGTGTTCCAATCTAACACTTTAGATATATTGAACACAATACTTAGATATACTACATAGGAACGAAGGGGAGAGTTTTGAAAACTCTGTGACCCTTTAAAGATAAACTGCTGAAACGAACTTGGTATTAACAAAGCCAAGCATTTCTCCTAGGTTTTTCAAAGACTGATTACATAAAAATCACATTATACTGAATGTGTAGTACAGCAGAGTTTATATATATATATAATAAAAAGAGCCAATAACCTTTGGGAAAATTACAGAAGTCTAGATAGAGTTAATTAAAAATAAAAAAACTGGAAAAACTGGAATTAATGAATTGGTATAAAATTAAACACAAGAGATATTCAGCTTTCCCTGAAGAAAATCAGCTTACACTCTTAAAGCATAATCTCTCTTTACAGCTTTCAGCTTAATTGTGCATAATTATTTTAAAAACCTCAAAGATGTTCTGCTAATCTACTGATGCAGCTACCATCACTAGCTATAATGATTCATAGTCTTATAAATTGTTGAATTATATAAGAGTTAATTAAGACTGACTAAGTTAGAAAGTACTTTCCTTGCATGAGAATAAAGTGCTCAGAAGGAATGATTATGTGATTTCTAAATCACCAACCTAAGCAAACTATGAGACAATTTCTTTCATTCTCCCAGACTACAAATGCTAACTCCTTTCTTCGATAAATAAAAAATCTACGTATAAATGTTGGGCAAATGAACAATTTGGAAGTTTTACTTTTACTCAGCTCTCACTCACCCATCCTAATTTATTTTTCATCAGATCATAAGAGAGCAGGTTTTATTTCAGTTAGGCATAGGAACTATGGATTTAAAACAGGACTTTTCATTCTTCTAATGAAATAAAGGTAATTTCTAGTATAGTTTTTCAGATAGTTTAAGAAATTATGTAATAGCATAAAAACTAATGATTTCCTTCTTTGACATCATGAGAGGATTGCCATCCTTATCATTTTCTTTCATATCAGAGGGCAATTCTGTACATGGTCATGGTCAAGCGTGAGCATAAGGATTTGGGCTTTAAATACAATGCTTTCTGTAGATTAACTTGAAAAGTGATGAATTACACTTAAAGATATTATTGAAGAAGAAAAATTTTAGTGAGTACTGTTATCCTTCATTAAAAATTTACTTTGTGCAAACCTGTAAACTCAATCATGATGAATTTATATATATATAGTTATACATATATAATTTTATATATATATATATGCCAAAATAGAAAATAGATTCCTACCTTTTTATAATAATTAAAAAGGAAATGAAATAAAGTGAGCAACTGGAGAAGGGACAGAAGTGAATTCTTGTTTTTTATTATTTTATTAATGTAAATTTCCTTTCTAATACTCACCCATGTATCTATGGGAAAATTTGAGACCACATGAAATTAATACCACAGAGTTGTCACAGAGGTAATTTAACCCCACTTTTTCACATTAGATGTGACCGTAAAAGGATATCAGTTTCAAATCTTCCACTTTGAAATTTTATTTAGATTAAGGCCCATATTTCAAATCTTAAATACAATTTTGCACTTTTATGCTGCAGTAGATAGTGAGAAAAGGAATGGAATTTGGAGTGGTCAGGATGAGTACACATTTCAGCGCAGCCATTTACTAACCTTGTGACAGTGGAGAAATTATTCTAGTATCAGTTTGTTCAATTTATACTGTGAGTTTTCTCTTAGGATCATTATTCTGAGACAATTAAATAATGCAGATAAAAATACCTAGCATAATTCTTGGACAAAAAGGGGGTAACAGACAATTTCTTCTATTCCGTCTTTCTTATTTAAGCCAGTAAAAGCAAACATTGTGAAAAACTTTAAAACCAGCAAAAAAGCATACTGAGACCCCTGCCTAGTGCACAGAGTTACCCTTAGCTTTTATTATTTCTGAGCTATTTTACAATTCTGTAAATTGCTGAAAACTATCAAGAATGCAAATGATTATTTTCCAATGAAATGGAAATTAGTTCTGTTCTGATGTAGTGCAATTGTTTATTACTCTGTAGAGAGATCTATTTTATACCTATTTAAAAATTAATTCTGTCATTCTTTATCTGTGCTTAAATACATGGTAATTTGTTTTATCCTCTGAACAAGCTGTAGTATCTTGCTGATATCTTCAGTAGGTAATGAGTGAAATAAAATATTTTGCATTTTACACCTATTTGAAAATTAATTCTGTCATTCTTTATCTGTGCTTATATACAAGGTAATTTGATTTATCCTCTGAACAAGCTGTAGTATCTTGCTGATATCCTCATTAAGTAATGAGTTAAATAAAATATTTTGTGTGAGTTTTTTAAAAAGGCAATGAATTTTTAAACTCACAAAGCCCCCAAATTAACACTACTGTTTTAGTGATTGTCAGGTCCATCTCATCTTTTACCGATAGGACCTCAAGTCTTTGGAAAAAGTAGAAAACTCAGACCAAAGGCTTTTTTTCTCTTATAGACACTTTCATCTAATTTTTCCATTAGATTGGCTTAAAATTTCGTTAGTAAATTGAAAAATGGTAATGATTTTCTGCAAATGCAATTTGACTCTAAGTCCTTATAACTATTACTTTGTTGAAGTCTTCTTCTTTGGGACTTTATTCTAAAATTACATTCTTTTAACCAATTTCCATAATGGGATTACAGTACAACAACATATTTTTATTTCTTGAAGTGTGAGAAACACTGCCTGATAGATTCAGTATTGTGCTGCCAAATTTATTGAAATAATGTCAGCTTTCATACATCTCTGTGTAACAATGTAACGTTAAAATATAGGGACTGTCTCTAACTGTGATAGCACAATATTTTCGTATCTGAAAAATATCTCCACTGACCTCTTATGTCACAAATACATAAGAATTCTTATGGCATGCATGAAGAATGTAATCCAGCTGCTAAGTGATGAGAGTAAGTATGTGTCTTAGTTTGCCTGGGCTGCTATGACAAATACCTCATACTGGTTGGCTTCAACAGAAGGGATTTATTGGCTCACAGTTTGTTGGCCATGCTTTCTCCCAGAGTCCCTATATTCTGGTGCTGGCTTGGCAGCAGTCCTTGGGTTTCCTTGGCTTGTAGATGCATCTCTGTTTCATCACATGGTGATCCCTCATGGCTTCTACTTCCGGCTTGTACTTACTGCATCTGGATTTCCTCTGTTTGTAAGGACTTCAGCCATATTGGATTAAAGCCCATCCCACTTCAATTTGGCCTCATCCAGCTGAGTTCACACCCTCAGGACTCAGGGTTAACACTTGAACATACCTATATGGGGGATGTGATTCAATCCACCACAGTGTGTATACATATATCTTGCCTTTCTGAACTGTCGTGGAAAGATTGTCTGGCATAATCTTTCTTCAGCAGATAAATTTTGTAAGTTTCTGAAGGAAAGCCTTGGGACAAGCTCTATTGTGAGTGTGGAGGTCAGAGATGGAGAAGACTGCTATTGACTTGGTTGGTGACTGTACTATAGCATCAGTATTTGAGACAGTTATAATTTTAACAGGATGTCAAGACAATAGTGCATATGGGGAAATGAATTCTACTTAAGCAGATGATGATTTCGATGATCTCACAGCCTTTTTCCTATCTCACATTTCTTTGATCATTATGTTACTTAGGAAATATCTACGATGGTTTGAATTTTTTTTCCTGCTCCATTGTAGATACTTTGCAACTATTTGTCTTGGTTGATGTTAATTTACCATAACCAGCATTTTGAGAGGACAGCCTCTTAAAATCAATTGATTACTTCAGAGTACAGAAGGAAAAAATACTAAAAGTAAAACCAAAAGAATTCTGCAATCACTGAATTGACAGAGCTATTTTATCATTTCATATTTAAGCTTTTTATTCTAAGTAATGTGTATCTACTTCTCTGGCAACTGTTAAAATAAACGAGGCTCTTGGGGGGCAATGAAGCACATTTAGAAAGTACTAGTTGAAGTGGAGGTTCTAAACATGTAAGGCATTGTTTCCCAGGTCATTTATAATAAGATATTGTTTGGCCTTGTGAAAGGTGTAAAGATAATACGAGGATAACTCTTGCTAAAACTTCAGCTCTGAGAGCACTTACCTTTATTAATATAATCTAAAACTATAGAAGGGTAAATTAAAGTATACATAAATTAAAGTGTATAGTAAAAGATCTCTGTGAACATATTGCAGTTACAGGGAAACAGTATAAATGTTTTACAACACCAGTATTTTTTTAATAAAAGTTTTGTGGCCATCTTAAAAATTTTATCTTTGCAGGAGATTTTTCCCCTTTCTCTGTCAATAAATGTTTAGTTGTCAAATCTATCATTTTTCACGCTTGATGTGTTTTTCTAAAACTGCCCGCCAACTTTCATATTTAGGAAATGAAATACATTCATGAGGTCAGCCCACATGTGTATAGTTCAAATGGCAGCATTGATGTTTATAAAGCACTTCTCCTGACAACTTGTTATTTCACACTTTGTAATTGTGAGCTCTCTAGGTCTGGGCAAGGTCTTTTGTTTGGGAAATTACTGTCAACTATTGTCATCATTCTGGGGGAAATTTCCATATAATTTTGGATGCTTAAACCAGGTAGAGTTAGTGGAAACTATAGGACATTCTTAGCTAAAGCAAAGAGCCTTTTTCCTTTGAGTACTGCCTCTACATTTTTAAAAATTGTATTGTCAACATTAAGTTTCTGGAAGTGGAGGACAGAAGTACTGGCTACCTGCCAGCTGCACATGAGTTTGGCAGATGACTTGGCAGTCCATTGAGAGCTGTGGATTTGCAGGGAAATTGTGCCGCCAGAAATACGAAGGTTCGTTATGAAAAGTAATGAATGTACTTTTAGTGGCTCTGAGTCCTAAAAAAAGGCAACATCACGCTTGGTAAAGAAGGAGTTGCTATTTGCCTTCTAAGGCTTCTCTAGCTCTTATATGTGTTATTGCCAAGTTCAAAGGCATATTTTGCCCTAGATGGGGATAACTCACTTAGACTTGGTAGTCAAAGCCCCCATAGGCTTGGATAACCTCTGGGTAGCAACTTCATACATATAAAGTAAAGCATAGAATTTGGCTTTTTGGCTCCTCTTGTCCATCAAATGGGATAATTGCAGACAAAATAAATAAATTTGGATTTCTGGAGATATCTTGATTTTTTTTTTAAGTTGGAGTATTAGTTTATGAATTATCTGTTGCTGCATACAAATTACCCAAATGTCTAGCAGCTTAAAACAGCAAACAGTTATTATCTCACAGTTTGGGGGAGTCAGAATCCTGGGCGTGGCTTGGCTGGATGCCTCTGGCTTATGGTCACTCAAGAAGCTGCTGTCAAGATAGGTTCAGGGTACAGTCCCACCAAGGTATGCCTGGGGATAATCTGCTTCCCAACTGACTCATGGGGCTGGTGGCCGCCCTCAGGTCCCTGCTGGCCCTAGGCTGGAGGCCTCAGTTCCTTGCCACGTGGACCTTTGCCCAGGGCAGCTAAGTAGCACTGCAGTTGGCTCAGAGCAAGCGAGTGGGGACAGGTGGGGACTGCCCAGGGTGATAGCCACAGCCCTTTTGTAACTTAATTTCGGAAGTGACATCCCATGACCTTTACTGTAACCTGCTCATTCGAAGCGAGTCACTGACCCACACTCAGGGGAGGGAATTCCACAGGGTGTAGACGCCAGGAACTGGAGATGCTTTCGAGGCTGCCCACCACACTGTGTCATCTTTGTCCTCTTAAGCTCCTTGGCCTTTGCTGTAAATAATGGTAACTAAAGTTTGTGATCTGGGAAACCCAGAATGGGCTCCTTCTCCTGCCTCCAAAATTATTCCTAAGAAATTTCCTTGGTACTCACATTTTGACTACGTGTCATATGAAACTTTCCAGAATGAGGTTATCGGACATTGAAACAAAATACATGCAGAGCGTTTGCCATCAGGTACGAGGAAGGCTGGTACTGAGGGGCGCAGGGCATTGCCCCTGGCCTGGCACGGTCCTTGATATTGAATCAGGGGGAAGGAGTATCATCATGGGGACAGCACAGAATTGGAAACTAGGCACAACTCTACTGCTCATCCTGTGCCACCTACATGCAACTGCATCTACACTGTAAAATGAAGAAGGTCAGTGTCTGCAAAGTGAAGAATTAATAGTCTGAGCTTCTGCATGAAGTTCATAGATCAGGGCTTGACACATAAATGTAAGCTGTTACTAATATAAATTAGTAGTGGATAAGTGCCACAAGAATGCACTTTGAAATGATAGAAGCATAAACATAATTTTTTATTTTTCTCAGAAATTCACAGATTTAGGCAATTTTGCTGCACAATACATTCTAACATTACAAAAACCCCCACAAACTTCCCATTTTTTAAATGTTTATTTTGGGCAGTACCGATTGTGATGCTTTCATGCCAACAGAACAACTGTATAGCTTGGTGCTCTGAGTTTTCTTCTTAGATGGCCTCGAGGCTTTTTCATTCCATTTGTACTTACTCCACTTATGTATTCATTGATTCCAATGAGCACCTACAGTCCTAGATGCTGGAGAGAACAGAGGTGGCCATGATTCATTCACTGCCTGTCTTAGTCTGCCAGGGCTGCTATGACAAGTGCCACCCAGTGGGTTGGCTTAAAGAACAAGAATTTATTTACTGATGGCTCTGGAGACTAGAAGTCTAAATCAAGGTCTTGACAGGTCATGCTTTTCCCCAGCATCTCTAGCATTCTAGTTCTGGCTTGCTGTAATCCTTGGGGTTCCTTGGCTTGCATCCCTGCCTCCGTCAGGTGGCATCTCCTTCTGGCTCTTACTTCTCTTGTTCAGTGGTCTGTGTCTCGGTCCAGACTTCCTTTCCTTTTAAGGACTCCACATGTATGGATGAAGGCCCAGCCTCATTCAATTTGTTCTCATCTAAATTAGATCTTGAAGATCCTATTCACAAATGAGTCCACACCTTCACTCATAATAACATCTTCAGAGGTCCCATTGACAAATGGATTCACATGCCAGGAATGTGGATTAAGACTTGAACTTGTCTTTTATGAGGGGCATGATTCAATCCCCAATATACCCATAAGACAAATACATATGCTATCAAGGACAAAGTGCCCTAAAAGAGGCAGTATGTGAGCTGTGTAGGAATATCCTGAATGAAGAAGGCCTTCCAGTCAGAGGGAACGGCATCTGCAGAGGCTCTGAGGCAGGAAGCAGCAAAGCATTGTGGTCACTGCTGGGTGGCAGCACAAAGAGAGGGACGGGTGGGGGTGGGAAATGGAGCCGTGAACCTGCTCAGGAGCCAGGCCCACTGACTCAGCCTGAGGAGACTGTTACTTCAATGACCACATAGAGTAAGAAGCAAAGTCCTTCTGGTTCCTTAGAAACCCCCCACAATATAGCCCTGTGACTCCTGGGGCCCCAACAACTCTTCTCTGCTTGCACGCTCTGCTTCCCTTGGCTTTGACCTTCATTCTGCTGGAACATTCTTCCATGGCGATTGCTTGGCCTCATCCCTCACCTTCTGTAGGAGGTCTCCTTAATTCTTCCCAAGGAACTATGGACCATCCTACAGATGGACTCCCATCCCACATTCCCACTCTGCTTCTTGTGTACATAGCTTTTCTTCCACACAACATGTCATTTGTGTTGAACTATGCTTGTTACTCATCATCCATCTCCCCATCCAGACGTAAGCTCCCCAGAGACAGGGAGGCACCTTCATCTTTTCTGTTCTCTAATGTATACCGGCAACACCATAAGCACCCAATAAACATTTGTTGATTCACTGAATAACTGAATGTCTTTGGATGATTTTATGAGAAATTTAAATTCTGGATGAGAAAGACAAAGAGAAGGAAAAAAAGGAAAAGCTGGAAATATGTCTGCCTTATTTTACAATGCCCCATTTCTACATTCTGCTGTTGCTCCAGGCAGACGTGAAAATTTCATACCTCTTTGGCTCCTTAGTAAAGGAGCTTGGGAATGTAGGTGATGGTATCCCATACGTACATGGCTCCTTCATGATGTCAGAGATCTTCTTGTTGACTCTTTTGCCCACCCACCTCCATCCCTCACTTCGTCCCATTTGTTTCTATCATTTAGGGACGTGTGGGGTCAGCTGCAGAGGCAATGGCTGCTGCTAACCCAGGCTCTTTGCTGTGGGTACTGTGTTCCTGTTGTCTTCCTGCCTGGGGACCCCGACTCACCAGGGTGTGTGTCCCACACTGGAACTTCCCCTTGCCCCAGACTCTCCATGCTTCTGCAACTGAGAGCTCCTTGCCTAGCCCTTTTCTGCCCCACCCCATTGCCCAGCTCTCCTCCTTTCTTTTCCACCCCCCAGAGTTCCCTCCGTGTGTCCTATTTCCTGACCTTGGCAGTATTCTTCTTGCGCTCCATTACCTGGACTTCCATCCTTACTTCTTGGCTAAAACTTTTTTCCAGAGTGCTTGAAGGACATACTTACAGACAAATCAAATATGATGTGGTTTCTCTGTTGCATTGAGCTTCTTTCCTTTTGTGAAATGGAGCTTCCCTGAGTTTTCAGAATCTGGCAGGCGCAGAGTCCAATTCTTCCTCAGTTCAATCCTCGCCTGGAGAATTTAGACGAGTTATGTCATTTCCCTGAGCCTTAGAGTCCTTGCTTATAAAATGAGGATTAAATGAAATAAAGTGTGTAAAGCCCCAACATGTAGCATTTAACAAACATTTTTCTTCTCTTTTCTTGCTTGTAAGTCTCACCTCTTCCATTGACAGCCTTTCCTGATTGTCTCAAACCCTCACTAATCCTATGCTCTCTGTATTTCAATCTGCCCAGTTTAATTTAGGATTTAATTATATCTTGCCTTCATTCAGGTACATTGGTTTTGCCTTCCTGGTGAGATTTTTTTAAAAAAACTTTTTATTGTAGTAACTATCTAACAACTCATAATTTCCCATTTTAACTACTCTCAACTATACAATTCAGTAGTCATTATAGTCACAATATTGCACTACCATCACCAGTATCCATTATCCCTATTTTTTCATCATCTCAAACAGAAACTCTGCACCCATTAAGCCATAACTCCCTCTTCCCTACCCTCCTTCCCCCCAGCCCCTGGTAAGCTATCATCTATTATCTGTCTCTATGAAATTTGCTTCTCTTAAGTATTTCCAGTAAGCAAGGTCATACAATATCTGCCCTTTTGTGCAGGGTTTCTTTCACCCAACGTGATATCTTTAAGGTTCATCCATGTTGTAGCATGTACCAGCATTTCATTCCTTTTTACAGCTGAATAGCATTCCATTGTGTGTGTATACCATATTTCATGTATCCATTTACCTGTTGATGGTTACTTGGGTTACTTCCACCTTTTGGCTATTGTGAATAATGTTTCTAAAAACATTGGTGTACAAATCTGTCCAAGTCCCTGCTTTCAATTCTTTGGGTATACCTCAAGAAGTGAGATTGCTGAATCTGGTGAGATTTTAAGAGCAGGGACTATATATTTTACTTCTTCATTTCTGAACATTCTAAACATAGTGATGAACGTAGAATAAATGCTCAATTATTACTTTGCAATTGATATGGCTATTTAGGCGGTGATGTCACTTGATCCAAAGATATGTGACACCATCTCCCCAAAGTCCTTGCGCATACCTGGTTCTATTGACCTGCCATTGTTAATGATATCCTCCTTCTCTTCTCTTCCCAATTACAGCGTGTGCTTTCCGATACAATGGGCTCTCATTTGTCTACCTTATCTACCTCTTGCTCATTCCCCTGTTCTCAGAACCAACAAAAGCAACAATGCAAGGTAAGAGACATTTACTATTCCTTACCAGAGTTATGCAGTTTGGATGTGTTTTGCTGAGCTTCCTCGATTTGTCTTTATCCAATGGGAGGGATGGTATCTGTGGCAGGGCTGGTCAAGGATAGTCAACTGCAACTTGTTGGAAATACCTGGTTTTGTCACTTACACAGCTATTCTCCCCCTGATACATTCCATATGAGATCTGTGCTACCCTGCTTGCCAGAGTATCTGGAATAGTTTGGCTACTTAAGACTAAGTTCAAGGATTGTCACTTAAATAAGGCAGATGATGTGACAATATTGGTAAGTGCATTTGCATATTGGATTGCTTGGATGGAAGTGGTGGCCAGTGGGGAACAGGCAGGCAAGTGTCTTACATTTCTAAACCACTGATCAGGAGAACTGGGCTAGAAATCGGATTCTAGTCATCACATGATCATATTAGTTAGGGTCTGCAAAAATGTAGATCCTTACCCCTTGGGCTCACAGGAACCCCAGAGCATATCAAAGCATGGTGACAATACATTTTGAAGCTCTGATTAAGAGGCACAGTCTGGTTTGTGAATTTATTTCTTTGTTTATTAGATTTCTCCTACAAGTCTAAAAACTAAACCATGCTGAGTTAATTCAATAAATTGTTTACCAAACAATGCAATTACAAGAAGTAAGGACTGTGCCAAATGTCTTAAGCAAACGCTATAGACTTATGACTACATAGAAGGGAAATGAAGCTGTATTTGAACCAGCTGGGAGTGGTATGGAAAAAGCTGTTGGTCAAGGTTGCCAAGTTATGGTGGATTTCATTGTTAATGATGGATTCTCTAGGAGAAGAAGACCTTGGTTTATGCAGAACACAAAATAATGAATGCTGCCTTCCCACTGGCCCCATTTACTATACTATTTAGGGTATATACTACAACCATTCATCTAGTTATTATGACTGTGATGCTTTGTGGATTTTCCTGTCTCAAGAAGGATCTAAATAATAGCTCTGCTAGGTCACAGAAATCCTTCACACACAAAATTAAGAGAGGCTGGAGAAATGTGAGTTTATGAAAATCAGCATCAAACCCCAAACTCATTGTTTATGGCCCACACCCACCACAGCCTAATTCCTAAATAGTTGCAACATAAACAAAGATATTTAAACAGAATAGTTCTCTATCCTCAAAAACAAGAATTTAACCTACTGGCAGCTTCATTTTCATGGCTTGGAGCTCATTTTTTCTAAGAAAGAGGGCTGTATTCACATTCATAATAAAGTGCTTTAAAAATGAGTAACTCTACCTGTTCAATGGAATTATCTATTGTTTTTATGTTGAGGTGTACCCCCTTATTGTATTTATTTGGAAATAGGTCATTGGGATTTCCCCCTTCCCTATATAGGTGAATGCCCCTGACTTTTTCCTTCTTCCCAAACTACCCAGCCCTGCCCCCTTGTCAGGCTGTCTCAGTCTTGGTAGGCCCTGGAAGGATGCTTATCAGTCTAATGGGTGTAAGATGATATCACATTCTAGTTTTGACTGGCATTTCCCTAATAGCTAGTGATGTTGAGCATCTCTTCATGTGTTTTTTAGCCATTTGTATTTCTTCTTTGGAGAAGTGTTTATTCAAATCCCTTGCTCATTTTTAAATGGGTTGTCTGTCTTTTTATTTTTAAGATATAGGATTTCTTTATGTATGCTGGATATGAGGCTTCTGTTGGATAGATGGTTCCCAAATATTTTCTTCCATTGAAGAAAGTGTCTTTTCACTTTCATGACAAACTCCTTTGAAGCCCAAAAGGTTTTAATTTTGAGGCACTCTCATTAATCTATTTTTTCTTTCATTGCTTGTCCTTTAGGTGCAAAGTTTATGAAACCATTTCTTACTACGTTATTATAGATGCTTCCCTACATTATGTTCCAGGAGCTTTATGGCCTTGGCTCTTATATTTAGCTCTTTGGTGCATCTTGAATTAATTTTTATATAGGGTGTGAGATGGTGATCCTCTCTCATTCTTTTGGATATGGATATCCAGTTCTCCAAGTACCGTTTGTTAAAGAGGCCATTCTCTCCCAGTTGAGTGGGCTTGGTGGCCTTGTCGAATATCATTTGACTGTATATGCAAGGATCTATATCAGAACTCTCTGTTCTGGTCCATTGGTCAATATGTGTATCCTTATGCCAATACCATGCACTTTAGACTACTATAGCTTTGTAGTATGTTTTAAAGTCAGGTAGTGTGATTCCTCAAATTTCATTTTTCTTTTTCAATGTCTTGGCTATTTGGCGCCCCTAGTTGTGCCCCAAAATTTCATAATTAGCTTTTCCAATTCAGTAAAGAATGCAGTTGCAATTTTTATTGGAATTGCATTAAATCTATACATTGATTTGGGTAGGACAGATTTCTTGATGATGTTTAGTCTTCCAATCCATGAACAAGGAATATTCTTCCATTTATTTAGATCTTCTTTGATTTCCTTTAACAATGTTGTATAGTTTTCTGTGTACAAGTCCTTTACATCGTTAGTTAAGTTTATTCCTAGGTGTTTGATTCTTTTGTAAGTTGCTATTGTAAATTGAATTTTTTTCTTGATTTCCTCCTTAGTTTGCTCATTATTGATGTACAGAAATGCTACTGATTTTTGTGTATTCATCTTATATCCTGCCACTTTACTGAACTCATTATCAGCTCTAGAAGCTTTGTTATAGATTTCTTAGGGCTTTCTATGTATAGGATCATGTCATCTGCAAATAGTGAAATTTGTCCTTTGGGTGAAACGTTTATGAAGCCATTTCCTACTACATGATCTCTAACACAGTGTTAAATAAGAGCAGTGACTGTGGGCATTCCTGTCTTATTCCAGATCTTAGAGGGAAAGCTTTTAGCATTTCACTATTGAATATGATGTTAGCTGTGAATTTTTCATATATACACTTTATCATGTTCAGGAAGTTTCCATCTATTCCTATTTTTGAAGTGTTTTTATCAGGAAAGGGTGCTGTATTTTGTCAAATGTTTTTTTCTGCATCAATAAAGATGATCAAGTGATTTTTTTCCTTTCGATATGTTTATGTGGTGTATTACATTGATTTTCTTAGGTTGAACCATCCTTGCATACCAGGGATGAAACCCACTTGCTCATGATGTATAATTTGTTTGATGTATTGTTGAATATGATTAGCAAGTATTTTGTTGAGGATTTTAGCATCTAGGTTCATTACAGAGATTGGTCTATAACTTTCCTTTCTTGTGGCATCTTTTTGTGGCTTTGGTATTAGGTTAATGTTGGCAGCATAGAATGAGTTAGGCAATGTTTCTTGTACTTTTATGTTTTGGAAGAGTTTAAGAAGGATGGTGTTTGTTCTTTCCAGAATGATTGGTAGAATTCACCTGTGAAGCCATCTGGTCTTGGGGTCTTCTTAGTTGGGAGGTTTTTGACAACTGATTCATCTCATTACTTATGATCGTTCTCTTGAGTTCATCAATTTCTTCTTTTGTCAGTGTAGGCTGCTTGTGTATTTGCAGAAATTTGCCCATTTCATCTAAGTTATCCATCTTGTTGGCATGCAATTTTTCAAAGTATCCTTTTATGATACTGTATTTCTGTGGGGTCAGTGGTGATATCTCCTTCATTTCTTATTTTATCTATTTGCATCTTCTCTCTTGTTTTCTTTGTTAGTCTAGCTAAGGTTTTGTCAATTTTATTAATCTCTTCAAAGAACCAGCTTTTGGTTTTGTTATTTTTTTCTAGTGTTTTCTTATTTTCAATTTCATTTAGCCCTGCTCTAATCTTTGTTATTTCCTTCTTTCTACTTACTTTAGGGTTAGTTTGTTGTTCTTTTTCTAATTCCTCCATGTGTGCAGTTAGGTCTTTGATTTTAGCTCTTCCTTCTTTTTTAATACAGGCATTTATGGCTATAAATTTCCCTCTCAGCATTGCTTTTGCTGCATCCCATAAGTTTTGCTACACTATGTTATCATTTTTTATTGATTTCAAGGTAGTTACTGATTTCTTTTGTAATTTTCTCCTTGACCCATGGATTGTCTAAGAGTGTGCTATTTAATTTCCATATCTTTGTGCTTAATCTGGTTCTCTTCCCCTTACTTATTTCCAGCTTCATTCCACTGTGGTCAGAAAAATTACTTTCTATAATTTCAATCTTTCTGAATTCATTGAAAATTGTTCTGTGGCCTAGCATGTGGTCTATCCTGGAGAAGGATCCATGTGCACTCTAGAAGAATGTATATCCTGCTGTATTTGGGTGTAATGTTCTGTATATGTCTATTAGGTCTAGATCCTCTAACATATTATTCAAGGTCTCTCTTTCTTTATTGAGCCTCTGTTGTGATGTTCTGTCTAATGGTGATAATGGTGTATTAAATCCCCCCACTATAATTGTTGAGGCATCTATTTCTCCACTTAGTTTTTCCAGTGTTTGCCTCATATATTTTGAAGCCCCCTAGTTAGGTGCATAAATGTATGTGATTGTTCTTTCTTCTTGATAGATTAACCCTTTTATTAATATGTAGTGTCCTTCTTTGTCTCTCCCAATAGTTTTGCATTTAAAGTCTAAATGTCTATTTTGTCCAATATTAGTATAGCTACTCCCATCCTTTCTTGGTTATTTTTTGTGTGTAAAATTGTTTTCCAACCATTCACTTGCAACCTCATTGTGTCCCTGGGTCTAAGGTGAGTTTCTTGTAGACAGCATTTAAATGGATCATATTTCCATACCCATGCTGCCAATCTGTGTCTCTTGATTGAAGAATTTAATCCATTAACATTCAATGTTATTACTGTCAAGGCATTACTTCCATTAACCATATTTTCTTAGCTTTATATATGTCATATGTTGTTTTTATTTCTCTTTATATCTTTTTTAGTTATTCTTACCAGTAATCTTCATTTCTTTACTCTCTTCCAATGCTCTCGTTCCTATTTTTCCTTTCAACCTGAAGGACTCTCTTTAGTGTTTCTTGAAGGGCAGGTTTCTTGTTGACTGTCTTAATTTCTATTTACCTGTGAATATTTCGAACTCTCTCATTTTTGATTGCCAGCTTTGCTGGATATAGAATTCTTGGCTATAAGATTTTTCTTTTAGCACTTTAACTGTGTCATATACTGTCTTCTTGCCTCCATGGTTTCAGATGAGAAATCAGCACTTAATCTTATCTTGCTTCCCTTGTACATGATGAATCTCTTTTCTCTTGCTGTTTTCAGTATTCTCCCTTTATTTTGAGCATTGGACAATTTCCTAAGTATATGTCTTGGAGTAGGCCTGTTGTGGCGTATACTGTTTGGGATGCACTGTACTTTCTGGGCATGTACATCCATGTCCCTCAAAAGAGTTGGGAAATTTCAACCTTTATGTCCTCCAACACGCCTTTTGCTCCCTTTCCCTTCTCCCTCTGGGATGCTTATTATGTTTGTGTGTTTCAGGTTGTCATTCAAATCCCTAAGTCCCTGCTGTATTTTTACTATCTTTTTATGTATCTGTTCTACTATCTGTCTGATTTTGGATGTACTGTCTTCCACTGATTCTTTCTTCTGCCTGTTCAAGTTTGCTGTTATGTGCTTCCAGTGTATTTTTGATTTCTTGCCTTGTGCCATTCATCACCATCAGATATGTTATCTTTTTATGTATGTTTACAATTTCTTCAGTATGTTCCCCCAATATCTTCTTAATATTCTTTATCTCTTCCTTCACTTCATTAAGTTGATGCATGATATTTGTTTGGACATCTCTGATTAGTTGTTCCATGTTCTGCATCTCTTTCTGTTTTTTAGTTTGTTCATTAGACTGGGACATGTCTTCCTGTTTCTTAGTATGGCTTGTAATTTTTTGTTGGTGTCTAGGCATCTGTTTATCTTGATGGGCTTATTAGGTTGGTTGGCTTCTCTGTCTACTCTAGGGTTTTATTTTGTTGTTTTTTTGTGTGTTTGTGTGTGGTAAGGTTCCTTTTTGACACTTGGTTCCTCTTATTCTATGTCCTTGCAGTTCTCCTCTTTTGGAAAAAAATTATTAAGACCAGAGAAAAGGAAAGAGATATAAAGAGAAAAAGAATAATAATAATAATAAAAGGTAGAAGAGAGGGCCATTCAAGAACTGAGAAAGTAAATAAGTAATATGAGTAAAAAATCATAAAAAATACAAAGGAATAAGAATAAAAAAGGTAGAATAGAAAAAAAAATGAAACAAGAAACAAAATAGAGAAAAAAATAGACTAAATTAAAAGCCAGAAAGATGAGAAGTAGAAAGAGAAAGAGAAAGAAAAAATGAAGGCCAAACAAGAAGAGTTAGAATGAAAGAAAATCAACAGAAGACAGAAGATTGAAAATGAAGGAAAGAAAAGAAGTAAAGTAGGTAGAAAAAATAAGTAAAAGAAAAAAAAAAGAGAGAAAGAAAGGAGAAAGACAGCAAGAAATGAACAACAACAACAAAAAAAAAACAACCCAGGAAAAACAGCCTTCCATCTCAGGCCCCTAAGGAGCTTCTCAGGCTGCTGGTACTCATCTGAAATCTTATCTGGAACTTCCTGCACCTGTTCCCTAAGGCCAGTTGGGCTTCCAATACTTTGCTGGAGCTGGGCTCGTTAGGCACCTGTCTCCGCCCTCTTAGTGACCTAGTTCTTCTCCCTTCCCTGTCTTCTGGGTGTGACAGCCTGCCTGATCAGATACCCCCTCTGCTCTCCCTGGGGCCACCTCATTGCTGGCTGGAGTCTCTTTTGAAATTCAAAGGGGCTCAGCTGGCCAAACTCACTGAAAAGTCACCACTCTCCATCCTTCACCAGATTCCCCTTCTTCCCAGGGAATGCTCTCTCCCATTCAGTTGGCTGCAGTGAGCCAGGGGTTTTACTGAGGCCACTTGCAAGGTGGGATATATGTGCTGTTTCCAGCCCCAGGGCTGAGTAACTCACAGTTTTCCTTTGGCTTCTTTATCTGTCTCGTTCCCTCTTGGATGATGTGCGCACCTTCCTGTTCTATAGAACCCCAAAGCAGGATCCTTGGGGAGGTTTTTGCCCTTTCTCCGTCGTTTTTTGTGAGAGAGTTGAGCTCTGCCTATCTACTTCAACACCATCTTCCTGGAAGTCTCATTATTATTTATTTTCCACTTTCCTGTGTTTCTGTGCCAAGAAGCATGGCTGATATGCAACACAACCTCATATATTTGTTTGTTTGTTTATGTAATTGTAGAGACTATAGGAACGGTATCACACATTTTTTTCTGAACTTGGAGGACTTGGAGTTTCTATGTCTGTGTTTTGCAATATCAGATTTTAGACATATCTAATGCGGATGGTCTAAGGCCATCAAAGCTAACATGGCATAGACATTTATAAGACTGACTGGAAAGAAGAGAAGTGATTTTTTCAAGGTGACTCAAGGTCAGATAGACTTGGACTTTCAAATTCATGGCCATACAAATGTCTGGTGAGTCAATAAGAACATACATTGGCAAACTAAAAGAACTCTCTTCTCATGTAGTCATCTGTGCCTGAAACAGTAAGGGGATTTGAATGGCAAAAAATAAAGGGACCGAAGAACCCTTGTGGGCATGGCTGGGGCCATGTAACGATAATGGGGACTCTCCTTGAACTGCAAGTGCAAATCCTCTGGGCTTCATTTGGTCTGTTGCATTTTTTTTCCTATAACCATTTCCACAGAGGTGCCCAGTATGTGGAGAATTTTAGTGCCATAATTTAGAGGGCATTGTTTTGTGGCATAGTTCTTGGCATAATCCTAAATGTAAAATTCCAGGCCTTCCACTGTTTTTGCTTAGACTAGAGATGTCAGCTTATTTCAAGTTCAGTGCCAGCAGCAGGACAAAGAATGTCTGAGTATTAGCAATTCCTTGCCCAAGACTATGATTAAACAAAATGTTGGCTGTATGACCTTATACTTTCAAGCCGTAGATAAAGGAAGATGATTGACAGTTAGTTATATGTGTAAGCATCAAATTTTGTTTTAAAAAATTAGGGTGATGTGAATTGTTTGGATGGTCAATACACTTACCTTACTTTTGGGTATTGTCAGAAAGGTGAAGGCTAAGGCTTACAGAATCACAGAAGTCTAGATTTGGAAGAGATTTTAGGAGTTATAAGCATATTCCAGCAATTGTTGTGGTGGAATTCCTTCTACAACATCCACGTTGATGGGTTGTGTGATAACTTCTTAAATACTCTTGGGACCAGAGAGCTCACTTTCCCCCAATGAAATCTCTGGTATTGTTATATAGTTATTTCTTATATTAAACTAAAACCCACCTCCTTGTAAATCCCAGCCATTGCAACCATCCTAGAGTAATAAAGAAAGAATTAACAGGGACTAGAAGGTCCCTTGATAATAATCTATTGTGAAAAAATTCATTAAAAGATAGGAGGTTCAACTAAATGACTTTGTAATCCTTTTATAACTCTAGGATTTTAGAATTCTCTCTCTCTCTTTTTTTTTTTTTTTTCTACTTCAGATCTTCAGATGTGTATCTCTGTAGGATTGTATCAGTCAGGGTCCTGTCAGAAACCAGGAATCACTATAGCTATTTTAAAAAGAGGAATTTAATAGAGAGAATCTACTTAAAGTGATGGAAGAGCTAAGAAGTCAAAAGGAATGTTGAAGTCTCTAGATATCATTAAAGCAGGAAGCCATTCCTGTCCTTGGGCTGGGGGGAATCCAAGAGCAGTTAGTATTGGCAGACCTCAGAAACAAGGGTCATCTGGAAGTTGCTAGAACCACAGTGAGGTATATACATTAGGTGTTCAGACCACAAAGGAGAGTCAGGCACATATGAGAGTCAGAGAAAGAGGAAGTATGTAGGCTTCTTTCTTTCCTCCCTCCAGCCTTTTGCCTGATCCTCCCATAGCTGTAATTTACCAGGAAGCCAGGCATTGAGAGAGCCTGAGAAATGCAGCAGAAAGTTTGGGAATGGATCCGTGTGCACACTTACCTACCAGTTGTGTGAATCAAATGAGGCAGCTCTATGCTAGTCATTGATAAACTGCCAGACACTTGCAAATCGGGAGGTGGGTGGTGGTGGTGATCTTTCCTTTTAGTCTTTTATTCACTGGGCAAAACAGTCCTAGTTACTCAAGTTTATGATTTTAGACTCTTGCCAAACAGATTGGCTTCTTCTGTATGCTAATATCTTTGTCAAATCCACCCTAAAATGTGGTAGTGTACTTGATGCTGTGGGTGGCAGGTGCTATATATGGCAGATCCCATTGCACATTAGTTGGCCTTTCCTTTAAGGATGAAGGACCTGTTCCCCAATAGCCAGGCAGTGCTGTAGGATGAAGGCTCACAGTTGAATCCTTCCTTGGTAATTGCTCGTGGCTAAAGGGAGTGAACTGTGGTAGATTGGGGTTAGGTATCCCAGAAATACCTGCCTTTCAACTTATCCATTCCTGTTTTTGTGAACCCATATGGGGGCATTTTCGGGACATTGGAATTGTTCTGAATAACATTGCAATGATGGATACAGGCCATTATATATTTTGTCATAACTTAACAAAAATTGTAGAGGGCAGAGTATAAATAGGACCTTTTGATGAGGGTACTTCAGGTAAGGTATGGCCCTGCTGAGTCTGGATGGGTCTTAATCCCATTTCTGAAGGCCTTAAAGGGAAAGCCACAAAGGAGCAGCCAGAAGCTGGAACTCAACAGAATGGAGAAGCCAAGAGAGGCTACCATGTGCATTGCCATGTGACAGAAAAGCCAAGGACCAAGGATCACCGGCAGAAAGCCCCAGAATGCCACCGTCTCCCGAGAAAAAGCATCACCTTGATCATACCTCAGTTTTGTACTTCTAATAGCCTCAAACCTATGAGCCAATAAATTACCAGTGTTGAAGCCAACCCATTGCATGGTATTTGTTTCAGCAGCTGGGAAACTAATCCACTATCTTACACAAGTGTGTCCCCCACCACCATCCCGGGCAGAGGCAACCTGGCCTCAGTGATTAGCCAACATGGGGGTGCCAAGGCCTCAGCCTGGAAAATTCTGAAGGGCCATCCCAGCTCCCAAACTCCCCGGTGGCCGAGGCACTGCTGCAAGGATGCCACACTGCATTGCTCCCTCTGCAGAATCCCTTTTGCTGCGGGCCCTCACGGGTGTGGCTACCGAGAGCCCTCCTGGCAAACCTCCTGCCCTGTGATTCTACTTCGGCTCCTTATATTTGGGAGTCTTACTTCCGGCAGTGGAGCAGGAACCACCATTTCCAACCTCGGATCAGAGAGGAAAACCCGTGTTGTTGGAAGGCTAGGGAGTTGAGGTATCAGAAAAGACAGCTACAACGAGGGCTAGGCTTCGTGGCTGCAAGCGCCTCAACCCTTAGAGCCCGCAGCATCCAAATCTTGCCAGATGCTGCTGCTCAGGCAGGCTGTGGCTGGGAGCCAGCGCCTACAACTTGATCTTGACCTCACTTCTTTGGGCCAAGTTTTTCTCCTTTGTAAGTGGAGGTCACTATTCTCCAGGATTATTAGGCTTTGTGGGGATCTCATGAGCACATATGGATTTGAAACAAAATATAAAGTTATTGCACAAATAGTAGTCATTATTAGTTGTGAAATGAACATAGTTAATTTTACAGCTGCCTGGAGTTCCCTCTGCCTGGAGGTTTCTTTCCCCATTTCAAATGGGTGGCTTCTTCTCATAATTCAGATTCATCATGATGTTACCACCTAGGGAAGGCCTTCCAGTATTGCCCTAACTGAAATAGCCACCCGACCCCCATTCCCATTTTTAATTTTTTTTAATACTATGAACCAATTTTATGCTCCTTGGTTTTGTAACTGTCTGAAATTATTTGCGTAACCAATGAATAGCCAGAGCTGGCCTTGAAGATCACAACCATGAAGAAATTCCATTTCCCTCGTGATGTTTCCCGACAAACCTCTTCTGTGTGGTGGAACCCATACTGCCCAGGGATGGATTCTGAGCGATCTGCACGGCAAATATCTTCTGGTCTCTTGGTGCAGCCTCCCATCTGTGTCAAACTTAAAGCTGCCAATGACATTTAAAGGAAAGCTTCTACCCTCTGCTAGTTTCGGCCTACTGCCTGTGGAAACTGATGTGGAAAAGAGCCCCTGTGCCTCTGCCTCTTCTCCACTACTTCCAGAGCTGGGATAAGGCTTCCCGAGTTTGTAGGTATCTTGAGGGACCCCTCCAGGACTGCCCACTGCTGACTGAAGCCCCCATTGATCTCTGCCCTCCTGCTCTGATATCCCTCTTTTGGGCAAAGTGCTTTTAAGTTGGCTGCAGGGGGCTTGATTCTCTCTCTCTTTCCTCTCTCTGTCGCTGTGTGTGTGTGTGTCTCTCTCACACCCAGGTGCACACACTCATGACCTGGGGGACAAGCACCCATATATGCCATCAGCCAGCAAGCAGTTATGACCCTTGCCAATGTCTTCACTTGCACTAGCACAGGCCACTGCAGACAACCTCTTTTCGTAAGGTCTCACTGAAATCCTTCTCAACAGGCTTGGCATTCTCCCCCACCATAGCCAGTTCTCTCTACTTCTGCAGCAGTAAAGCTTTGATATCCTCCAGGGTGAGGAGCCACTGGTTGAAAGCAAATGTCCTTTGCCATTGCATTCAGTGGCGAACAAGGAAATGTTTGCCATAAATGGTTTTGCCCCTCATTGTTTCAGGGATTCACCTGAAACATGTAATACAGAGTCTCCCATTTTAATACCTTTATTTACTGTGTCTCTTCCCTATTACCATGTAAACTTCAAGTTGGCAAAGATTTTGCTGTCTTGCTTACTGCTGTATTCCCCGGAGCCAGACCAGTTCCTTTTGTATTGGAGATTATTCAGTAAATATTTCAGGGAATGAAAGGATGAACAAATGAATGAATACAGCCCAAGAAGCTAGAGTTCTAGAAGAATTTATGAACACAGCGATAGTCTTGTGCTTACTTCAATTCCATAATAGCAAACATCAGAGAATAGGTTATTGCATGGAATAGGCCTCTGCAAACAGAAGCTTAGGATATATAAGCTCTGGGATTTTGATATTTTTAGATCTGATTAGGATCAGAGGAGCATAAGTAATTGAAGAAAATAACACTCTTGTTAAAAATGTTTTCTGCTTTCATTTCCAATGATGGGCATTTTATTAAAGCACAAAATACTTTACTAAGGGAAATTAACCTTTTCTTCCTGTTTGTTAATAGTGTGTTTTACATTCAGAATTGAGAATGAATTCTGTATTAGTCAGCCAAAGGGGTTGCAAAATACCAGAAATCGTTGGTTTTTATAAAGGGTATTTATTTGGGGTAGAAGTCCACAGTTACCAGGCCATAAAGTGTAAGGTTCTTCCCTCACCAAAGTCCATTGCCATGTGTTGGAGCAAGACAGCTGCCGACATTTGCCAGTGTTCAGGCTTCTTGGGTTCCTCTCTTACTGGGACTGTTTCTTTCCGGGCTCAGCTCCTGTTTCATCCACAAGGTCAGCTGTAGACTATGAGGCTCTCTAGGCTTTGCCTCGCTCCACAAGGCCAGCTGTAGGCTATCAACAAATGACTTGTCTCTATCCAGGTCCTTCTCTCCTTCCTCACGACCAAGCTCCTCCATTTGCTCACCTCCCCAGGATCCAGCATCAAAACTCGAAAATCAAAACTGCTACAACTCTGTCCTTTGCCACGTGTTTTATCTTTGATTCCCCACCCACCAAGGGGTGTGGCTCAATACCCTACTGATGTGGCCCAATCAAAGCCCCAATTATAACTTAATCATGTGCAGATGAACAGATCAGTTTGTAAGCATAATCCAGTTTCTATTTTTGGAATTTATAACTTCATCAAGCTGCCAAACTGCTACACATTCCATTCCATTTCTTGACTAATATATAATCAGGTGGTGCACATAGTCCAAACTGATAATACGTTAAGTTCTTTAACCAGACCCACATAGGGTTTTGTTTTTTTTTTCCCTTCTAATACGTTGAGCTCAGGACATGGATCTATTGGTGGAAGACTTGTCTTTCTTTTGTATGGACCATAAATATTAAAATGTATGAGATGTGGAAGAAGGCCACAGCAAGTGCTCAATAAAATTGGCTACTATTATTTTATTAATGTTATTTTGATATATGATGTTAATTCTTATTATTTTGACCATCAGTGTCATTTCTCTTTTGTATGACTTTAGCCAGTCTTCAGCTGAAAACTCTGTGATTTCCAAGCTTTATAGTGTGTAGCTCATAGATACAGGTGTTTCTGCTTTCTTGTTAAGTAACATTTTGGCTCAGTTACCTATTGATAGAGACACCTGTGACACTGCCTGCTATGTATGTATTATTATTGACATGCATTAATTAGTTGTTGAATTCTTACAACAACTTTTAATATGGTTATTATTTAAAAACTATTATAAAAAAATCACAGATCAAGACTGAGTTCTTGGTAGATTCCGAAGGAGTCCTGGGACACACAGGCACTGCATGGACAGGGCAAGATTCGCATTCAAGCCACCTGGCTTCCAAACCAGGCTCTTAACCTTTTTGTTGTTTGGACTCGTGCCCTGGGTGGAACTAAATCCTTTGGGGACTTGCTAGGGAAGAGGGAAAGGGTCACTTAATTAATATGTGTTGGCTGATGGATGAGCAGGCTTTGTGCCTGAGGAGCTAGAAAGGAAGAGATAAGAAGAAGGTACTTACCGAAGCTATTTTAATATGTATTGGTGCAGATGGATGACGTGTGTATGTCCTATAGAAAATACATCACATGAAGTGTGACTGCTGATTTCTTTCAACAAATGTTAATTGCAAGACTACCCTTTGCACAAACACCCTACTTGGTTTTGTGGAAGCTACAAAGGTTGACGGAAGCATAGTTCTTCGTTAAAATACTCTCACAAACATGTTGGATCTTACACATTATATGGAGGGGTAGATTTTCCAAAGCCCTTGTCTTTGGAAGCTGTAACCTTATTTGAGCATTTCTGCCATTTCTCCGAACTTATCTGAAGTTACTCTTTTGAAATTTCTTTAAGAGTTTGCCTGGAATAGGCTCAATATTGGCAAACCACTGTCATTTTAAGGTGGGTCTGATTTTTATAGCATTCAGAGGCAAAGTTTAATGGGGGAAAAGCAGGTGATCAAATTAGTCATATCAATTTTAGAAAAAAAAAAACCCACCAGAATATTTAGTATTAAAAAAAAATGTTAGAAGACCATTCCTTGTTATGCTTGAGGAAGTTTAAAGTTTACTTGAATGAAAACAGCAGTGTTGATACAACAGGCACACATGGAATAAATGCAGATATTTCCAGAAGGACGTCTGTGATCTGGAATGCTGTTATGAAATGAGATAACCAGATGAGAAAGGAGCGTGCGAAGGAAGTATTGATTAACTAGATTTACGCCTGAATCTTGATGATGATAATCAGACAGTGCCCGCTTGGTGAGACCAGAGGCCCTGGGGGAAGTTCTTTAGCTGAGGATGTGAGTTATAATAAAAACAATCAACTTTTATGTCACATTTCCCATGTACCAAGCACTCTCTGTACACAAACTCATGAATTAGCAACATAGCAAAATTATTTATCGAAAAGGCAGAACCCCATTTGGAATTGAAAATAAAAGGTTTATTATACCGTTAACTAGAGAATAAATGCATTTCAGAACTAGGAATGCCATATATCATGAGGTATTAATATTAATGTTCTTTCCTTCTATTAAATAATTGGTGGGAAATTAAATTACTTAGACACATTTTGGCCAGTCGGGTTGCCTGTTTTCCATCTGCCGCCCCAGTTCCCCTCACCATCTTACTGTGTCCATGGAGCTCCTCTCACAAAGATTGGATTGGCTTGTGCTCATTTCATCCACCGTGCCGTGCAAATATTCTTAGTTTTTGATTCTGTTAGGGTTCTGAGTCCTGAGTCTTTTCCAGTTGATTTCAAAAGAGAGTTTTACATCCTTCTATCCTGTTCACTTTTTTGGAAGAGCTTTGAGCAAGATTGGTATTAGATCTGAATGATTGGTAGAATTCACCTGTGAAGCCATCTGGTCCTGGAATGTTCATTTTTGGGTGATTTATGATGACTATTTCAATCTCTTTCCTCATAATTGGTTTGTTGAGGTCTTCTATTTCTTCTACATCCTTCCATATACTCTCAATAATGATAGTTCCAATATAACCATTTTAGTCTGGGATGGGATAGAGATGCACATCTACCTACAGTATGGTGTTTGCCATTTGCTGGCAATTGCTTTGGTTGGCTTGCTTAGCCCTGTCAGCAAGTGAACTTTGTGAATGGGTTTTCTCACAGGCTGTAGTGAAAAGGAGGGTCTTATCCACTTTTTTTTCAGAGTCATTTTCTCATTGGGGACTAGTTGAGAATGAATTGCCCCAAACTACTTGACCACCACACTTGCTGGGCAGCATTCACCATCACCCAACAGCAATAGTATCTCAGAGGCATCATCTTCTAAGCACTTCATACAGGAAATTGTTGTTACACACCCACACAAACACACAAAAGCTGAGGGATACAGAGTTGATTGTTTTGCAAAGACTGAAAGAACTGGGCTAATGTGTGTAAGTTGCCTTCTTTTCTTCCCAAGACTCACACTATTCTGCAGAGCCTTATTACTGAAATGTTCTCTAAGACCGCACCACACCACTGTACTGCATGAGAACATGACTCCCAGTGTTGGGTAGAAAAAACAACTTTTGGTGCCTATCATGGATGTTTAAGTCCTCACTCCTCGATGACAATGGCCAGCTCCTCCTAAAGTGCAACACGGACGAGAGTGGACCCTGTTTGTGCTGAGACCAGTAAGATTGCAGAAGGGATGGCAACAGAACTGCTGTCACCCTGCCCATGCCTTCAGGTCTTGGCCTTGACCTATTTTTCAGTATGGGTTTTTGTGGAGAAGAGTTTCTTCTCCCTGTTAGGGAAGGAGTAGTTCTCCAAAATGTCTTTTTCTGTTGTTGTTTCCCAGTAATATTTGCTTTATTCTTTGGGGCACAATAGCAAATCCCCTGATATTTATTTACTTGTGTTTATACTCAATTATTATTAAGAATATTATTATGATTATGGAGGATCCTTTCCAATCTTTGTGGGGACAGAATTAGAAAGTACTTTGGTGAGAATGGTAAGAAAGTGAAAGTTTTAGCAGGCTGAGTTAACTTTTGTAAACTATTGCTAAAGTTATCCTAAAGTTGATAGAAAAGAAGGTATTTTGTTCTACCTAGCTCTGAACACGTGTCCTAGTTCAAGAGGAAGTTCTGCTAATCACTCTGTGTGTGTGTGTGTGTGTGTGTGAAATGAGCACCAAATGGGCTTTATCCTGAGCTTCTTACCTACTTGGCCAGAATTACGGAAGGCACTGTGAGAAAAGAAAAATGCTGCTCCATTTGCCTCCCCGATTAGGCAAAGAAGTCTGTAACTTGTAAAGACATGTTTAGACGTCAGAGAGGAAATAGTAGCAGATATATAAAACGGCTTGCATCTGGTTTTTGTTAAAAACACTGTTGGTCTTTATACCATTAGGTTTATTATTACTATGTTTTATTATGTCATAAAGCAAAAGACAAGAAAATATTAATTGAGTAAATTTTTAGGTATGTGTTTTAATTATCCATATCAGCTTACTGCCAAAAGGAATGCTAATAATAATTAGATGCTCATTTCTTGAATTTTGAATAAATTAATTTTAGGTCTTTTTTTAGATTATTTTATCTGCTCCTTTTGGGGATAGTGCAAATGTAGTATTCCAGTGTTGCTTTAAATTTGGCATGTTCTATTCAGTCAGATAGAAGAAGTTTCAAGCAGCACTTTTAATTCTCGGCCTGGGTACCATTGGGCCATATTATTATATTACTAAGGAAAGGATTTCAGAAGTTCCAAACATTTTGCTTTATTTGGCTATGATAATCCAAATCTGCAGTGTGACTGGGCCTTTTATTTAAATGCTATCTGTCATGACAGTTCAACGTTAAGTTTACTGAAATTGGTATCTATTTGTGGATCAGCTATTCAAATTACTATTCTTTTGGTTATTCATTTGACAAACATTTACTAGCCCTTGCTCTGCCAGGCATTGTAGTACCCAATGAGAATGACAAAGGTTGTACCCTCTGTCCTCAGGGTATGAATCTTGCTCTGCTAGATTTGCTTAAAATTCTCAGAGCCCAGGTTCTCTCACTTGCCAAGCCCTTAGCTCTTTTCCTGGACAAAATATTAAGAATCCTGCCGAGTGGAAGGTGCATTCATAGATATCTAATTTTGTGTGGTAGATGCTGAATGGATGGAGACAGAGCTCTAGAGATGGAAAATTGTAGCCCTGTACTACTTTTAAAATTTATTTCCCCTTTCAAAGTGTTCAATTTTATTTGATTTGCCTGGGGAATGTATTTTGAGCCAGTTTATTTCAGTTTTTGAAGCTGGCTTGCTTCAGTGTCTGGAGAAGACAAATTTCTGATTGATTTTTTTGTTAGAGACTATAGATTTTCCTTCATGAGTAACTGTTTCTCTTAAACACACCCATTTGTATTTGCATGGATTCATGCAAAAGTACCTTTTGCAACTAAAACTTTTATTAAACTTTCAAACAGTGGTAATGATCAATTATAAGAAAAATAAATAGGTTACCTATGTAGTGCTTGCCTTACTTCAGGAAGTAGTAGCCCATTGCATCCTTACAACATCCTTGAGAGAGAGAATATCAGGAGACTAAGAAACACACAGAGGTTAATGAATGATTCCCGAAACTAACAATTCTTAACGTGGATTCAATTCGTGAAAGCTTCTAAGAGAAATCATTTATTTACACAGACGTTTCCCTCATTCTACTGTATTTTATTTTAAAATTAATACAAAGTAAAAATATATGTGGAGATTATGTATGCCCAGTGACTCACCTTAAGACAGATGAGTAGATGATTACTTATTTTAAGCCACTTTTTAGTATATTTCTTCAGCATTAAGTAGGCAAGAGAAATAAGTACACTGAGGATATTAATGCAAAATATGCATTCTTTTTTGTCTACTGAGGAAATAAGCGTTATTGAGTGCCCAAAGTGTGCCAGGCAATCAACATGTCATGAAAGCCACAAATAGTGGTAAGATTGGTCCTTTGAGGCTTCGAACCATTTAGTCCTCCCTCCCTGCCTCACTCCTTTCCTCCCTCCCTTCTTCCCTCTTTTTTCCCCTCCCTCCCTCCTTCCTTCCCTCCCTTCCTCCCTCTTTATCTCCTACCCCACTTCCCTCCATTTTTTTTTTTTTTAATTACTTTTGCCTAAACTTACTCTCTGCATTTCAACTTGTAACAACTCTGCACATTTGCAAATTATTTGGGGTAAGCTGTTAGCCGTTTTCTCCAGGCAGTCTGGAGAAGGTGTGTTTAAGCTTTAAGAGGGGGCACGTGGCTATGGTGCTAGTGGCTTAAGACTGTGCTCACGCTGTCCAAGCCTGGTCCCCCAGAAAGTGGTGCAGTGTGCGTTGGCCTGGAGCCCCTTCCCAGAGCCTCAGGCCTGACAGTAGGATGGTGTGTGTGTGTGCTGAGTATGTGCATGCACGTGTGCTCTGGAGTGGTTCCAAGTCATCAAGATGGCTTTTTCCCCTTTCCCCTGCCACCTGGTGAGTGATCATCAGGGCTCCGAGATCCCTTTATGAGGCGGTGCAGAGATATGGCACCCTCAAATGCCAGGCCCTTTGCCATTTCATTGTGATTTCCTTAGGTCTAAGGGCATCTGTAGAATGAAGACGGCTCTTTGACAATGCAATGGCTCTTGGCACAGTAGTATCTGAGTGTGAACAGGGAGGGTCACCTGCATTCAACGACTGGTCATTGCAAGGAGTGTAAAGTCCGTGCCACCTTGCCTTGTTCTGGGACATCGCTGCAGGATTGTCTCTGCTCCAGAGCATCCTATGGGATTGGCTGGCACCTCTGCACCCTCACCTCTGCCCACCCTGCCCCACCCCTCCCCAATGGTCCTGAGCATTCTCCCCAATCAATCACCCCTTTGCAGATCTCCGTCTCAGGCTCTGTGCCCATGACTGGAGGAGACCATCCAAGAGCCACTTCTGTGTTCACTGTTTGCCATCTGAGTGCAAGAAAGACCTTCCCAAGGGCCACCCCAGTTAAGTAAGGACACGGGGGCAGGATTTGGGGTATGTACACAGGGAAGCAGGCTGCTGAGGCTCAGGATCCAGTTTGTGCTCTGCACACAGGCCCTGGGCGAGAAGGCTGAATTCTAATGTGTTTCCAGAGGAAGAAGTCCTATAAGTTGGCTAGCAGTGGCTCTGCAGAAAAAAAGCAGGATATTGAAGGCCAAGGACCACTTTTAGTGCAAGATGAACCCTACTTCCCTCAAAACAAGTTTCCCATCCTTACAACTTCCTCAGATTTCTTGTGGAGTTTCCTCTACCAGTGTCCAGAGAAATGCAATGCTTTTATTAACATGGGAAAACATGATGCAAGTTGTCAGTGTTGTGAGTCCTTCCCTACTCCTGCCTCCTTGAAGCAACCTTGCCCTGCAGAGCAAAATGGTTGAAATGATCCATAAGTGCATTATGATATATTGAGAGTGAGAAAGAGGTTAGGTGGTCAAGAGCACTAGAGAGAGAGTGCGTGGAAGAAGTGGCTGTTGGCGAGGTAAGGACAGGCAGCTTGGACATCCCAGCAAATGTGCTTTTCCTGCAGGGCAGGGACCTTCTTATCCTTGATGATTTGTTAACACCATGCACTTGTTCTTTATTCAGCAACTTCTTGCTGGTGGACTGTGCAATAGGTGAGGATTCATTGATTATTTACTGCCAGGCGCACCAACAGTAGGATGATCATGAAGGTCCAAGCATGAATGCAGGCTGAGCTGTCTATTTTTTCATAAAAACAAGTGCCTAGCAAACACTCTTCCCAAATGAATGGGTTGAAAATGCTGCCGAGGTCCTTCCTTGGGCTGCATTTGTCTTTGAATAGCAGTAACGGATTCAATAGTTCAACCATATGTTTTTCATCAAATATTTAGCAGCTAGAGCTTCTACAAAGGCTTTGTATAAGCCACGGACAGGCAGCAGGGGATAAGGAAGCCCGCTTCTTAAAACTGTGCTTGGAAACCGGGAATCAGCTAGTTGGAAGAGGGGAGGGGTTTGGGGGATGGTTACCTGGGAAATTGAAAAATATTTGTGGTCCTGAAGTACATGTTGAGCTTTTGACTTTGGGTGTTAATATCCTAACAGATCTGAAAGAACATATTCCATCATTTATTCATGGGATAACTCTACTGTAGGAAGGCCAAAGCACAGTGAGTGGTAGGACTGGATAAAGTGTTGATTGGTTCATTCGTTCATTCACCAAGATTTAGATGTCACCTACTCTTTCCAAACACTATGTTGGGAACTGGTAATAACACAACAATAAGCAAAAATAGACATAACTCCTATAGTCCAGAAATTTGCTGTCTAGTCAGTGATACTAAAGTATATGTTTAATTTTATAGCATGCTGTCTAAAGTCAAGTATGAAGATTAGGGTTAGAGTGGCATAGACACTCTAAGGATGAGAGTGTATTATATTGTTAGAATGAGATTTCCTAAATAGTGCCGTTAGAATTTTCTTTAAGATGGTTTATGCTGTTACAGCTTGGTAAACACGATGGCCTAGGAGTGCCTCCATAAAATTGTTACAGCTCTCTCTTTAGCTTGATTGGCAATTAACAGTGTCCTTTCAAAAGTTTTTCTTGGAGGCCTGGCACTTTAAACGTGGCACACAGGTTCAGCCTCTGGGAGGCCACACTGCCAAGTCTGTGCCGTCTAACAGGGATGGTGTGGAGAAGAGGTGAGAGGCAAGCTGGCGTTGGCCTTGTTAGTTTCAGTTTTTAAATTAATATTCTATTCTTAATAATAATGAACGTTTGGTTTCTCGTTTCACAAAGACTTTTTTACATTCATTATCATGGCCACCAGAGTATCATCCTAAGAGATAAATGTTATTATTTTTCTTACCTATACAAATAAGGAATCAGCTGAGGTTAACTCATCAGATATTACATGGTGAGCAAGTGTATATGTAGATGTATAAATGCATACATGTATATATGTAAGTGTGTATGTATATGTACATGGTATATATGTGTATACATATACACTTATACATATGAAAATTTCACATGTTTTTGTATCCCAAATGTGTCCTAATTATGGAAAGGCATAAAAGAAATAAATAGCAGAAATCTTGGAGAATGTTAGTCTTAGCATATTGGCAAGACAATTTTCAGCTTACAATAGCGTTATTTTTTAAAATAGCAGTAAACTCTCTGCTCATTTCAGGAAGTATACTTGGTTAAGAAGAAAATGGACACTTTGTTCCATGAATTTCATTGATTTTTCTTATTCTCAGTTCTGGTTTAACGTATGGATTCTCTCTCTTTCTCTGTCTTACATTCAAAGACATGATCTCCAAAAATAACATAAATTATATATAGTTTATACACATATATGTATATATAATCATGATTGCCAGATAAAATACAGAATGGCCAGCTAAGTTTAAGTTTCAGGTAAACAACAAATATTGTTTTAGTAAAATTAAGTCCCAACTTATACGGAACCTGCTTTATTCTAAAAATGTTATTTGTTTTTCACTTAAAATTCAAAGTTAACTAGATGTTCTGTGTTTTTATTTGTTAAATCTGGCAACCCTAATAACCAAACATGTATGCCATCTATGTGTGTGGGCACATGTGTGTGTGTAAAGAGAAAAGATATTTCCTCCTTTTTCAAATTACCAATTGCATGAGCCTATTTGGGTCCTGTAAGATAAGCATTTCTAAACTCTGCTTTGCAATTTAAAGCCAAATGTTGATCTCATCTGTGGGCTGTTCATTTATACAGAAATAACAAGAACACATATTGGAAATTTGATCAGGCTGGGATTATAGTGAGCTAATTAAATTTGTATCTGGAGTACTTCCCTTTCTATGCCAAATCAATTTTGGGGCGATAAAATACATTTTGGGGTTAATGCTGGCTTACTGATCACACTAAAACTAAGTTATCAGAAGGTTCTTCTCTGAAGATGTATTTTCTGTATCTCTCAACTATAAATTCAGTTTAACTTAGAAGGGAGATTAGGGTCCCTGAGTTATTTTATTAGTGTGAGGTATGTGTTGTGCTTTTACAGTGTCCTCAAAGTGTTGTGGGTTTTATCCCTTTTCCTGCCTCCCCCAGTTGTGTGACATGTGCACGAATTCTCCATCAAGCACGCACGTCCTGGTGACAATCATAATGGCATTTCTAATCAGGAGCGCCTCTCAGGCTCTCAGGCTCAGCGGCCCCTAAGGTTGAAGGAAAGTCCCCATCTGCTGGACACAGGCCATTCCTCCCCTTCCCACTCAACCTACCCTAATTCTCTCCCGGAAGATCTGTCCAGGCAGCATCATCTCCAGGGCACCTTTTTTTTTGGTGGACAAGCCACTAACTAATCATCAGTGGTGTTTATTCACTCCCTTGTGAGTCTTGGCATGCTTTCATTGGTGAAGCAGCAAAACTTCCTCTTCCCACACTGGCCATATGAAACTTGGCCGCACGGGGTCAGAGGGGAGTGTGTACAAAGTGTTCATCAGCTGTCCCCAGCCAGGAAGCATGCCTGTGTGGGATGCAGGACGATGTGGGGCTCTGCTGTAAAGCCCACTGCTGGCTCTCTGTGATGACCACCTCCTGAGAGGTGAGGGAGCCATGGTTGGGGCCAAGATGCAGCAACTGTCCTCTGGGAAATCTGCAGTGTCGATTGCTCAGCATCTCCCTTTGTTGGGGGGTAGGTTTTCATCTTGGTTGACAGAATAGAAACACATTTCTAACTGTTAAGGGAGATGGCTAAAGAGTGCCCCATATCACCTCCTGAATGGTAAGAAGATGCTAGCAAACCAGGTGCTCAGGGAAAGTGGTCACCTGGATGAACGCAGCTGGGGCATTGATGCAACGGGCAGAGAGAGACGGTGGCTCTTTCTCCTCAGTCTTATGTACAATTTTTGACAAAGCTGGATCTTGTACTAGTTGGCCACATGGCTATTGAGTGAACAGATGTAACTCTCTTAGTATGACATGAAGAAATGACACAAGTTAAGTTCCTTACAGAATTTTTTAAAACTCAATTTTCCCAATTACTATAGCATTCATATTTTTCTAAGTTATATGAAAGCAACAATAATGTGGCATGTTTTCTCACATTAAGGAGACCTGTACAATTGACCTAGCAGGAAAACGATGAACAAATTTAGTCCAAACACAAAAAGATCGCAGATGCGGGGAGATAATATGGTAAAATAAACGATGACTAACATGGTGATTTCCTCCAGCTCCAGCAATTTCATTAAAAACCCACTGACCTTTGAAAACAATGGAAGAGGCTGTTTGGAACACAGGATGGATTCTATAGTGCTGCATTTCCTTTTCCAGCGGGGCTTTGTCCATTCATAAACTTACTGTCAGGCCTGCTGAGCTCACTCTATTCCCTGAGGTGCACAGACCTCTCGCAGTTCCTGAGCTGGGTGTTTAATATTCCTCATTCCTAGAGTCCTGGGATCAAATTTGAGGAACTTGTGAGTCATGTGGTGACATCTGGTTAGTGGCTGGAGGGCAGTTCCTTCAAACTCCAAATTGTGCATGTTTTGCATGTCCATGTCATTTTTCCGGGCAAGTGACCTCAGTAAGTCTTGTGCAGTGGTTAAAGCAATTTAATTTGAAGGCACACCATTTTAATGATTCCTGTTTGGGTTTTTTTTTTTTCTTTCAGGTTTTCCACCTGCCACCCACTACCCAAATACCAAAAGCAGACTTTTCCTACTTGCACACCATCATACCCAGAGAGAGGTTCATTTCCACCAGGGGGAGCCATTTTGTCCCAAAGCGTTTATATCAAGTATGGTATTTTAAGGCCTTGTGGTTAACTCTCACTAATCCCATTTAACTGGCCTCCTTCAAACTTTTTCTTTTATAGAGAAATAAAGCCATATTAAATATTTTTTTTTATTGTCAGTATTTCCTGGGTTTTGAATTGTGGCAAATAAAGAAAGGCTTTGGAAAGGAGACTAATAAAAAAATAAAACCCACAAAGCCTCTAAGAACTCACTGAATGGTATGACACCCAATTGTGCTTTTTTTCCACACTGAGGATAATTATGGGGGTGGGAACCAAAGAGCAGGTTGAAAATATCTCAGAATGGGAAGTGCAGTTCTGTAAGTACAAAGTTCGAAAGCACCCTTTCTACCTAGGTGTTTAATCATATTAATATCAGCTCATCTATTTTCTGTATAAATGATATAATCCTGAAAATTACCTAGCATTCCAAACCAAATCCTTTTGTGCTCTCATTCAAGAATAGCAGCAAAACAACCTATATGGAACTAATTTTAGTTATACCTCAGAAATGCTTTATCAATGGTAAAGATGATTGATAGGTCCTAATTAAGTCCTAATTATGTTTTCATCAATACACTCTATTGAAGATTTTCCAAGTTAGAATTTAGGCTACAAAGAAATATAAATAAACCAATGTCTCAAAGAGTTTATAGCTATCTAATTCTCAGAGTTTATACTTGGACAAAATATTAAACGAATAAGTGAAACCTTGTATGAATAGTAATAATAATAGCACAAATAGCTAAAGTTTACTGTTGAATAACTGAAGAGGATAGAATTGCACTGGATGGTAAGGAACATCTACTGAAAATGCTGATTTTGGTTCAACATAATTCATATTTAGCCCTTCTTTCAGACCGTGTTTGGCCAGCAAGTCCACTGCTTCCTGAGGCAACTCCTTAAAAATGGAAACAGGTCCTTGTCATCTGTACAGAGATGTATATATTTGATTTTCAGGTCTGCAGTTTATCTAAAGACTGCTCCAATATACATAGCTCTTAGTTAAAAAATGGGTGCCTGTTTGTCTGTAGGGGCAGGGAAGATTGGGGACGTCAGGGCAGTTGTATTTCCATTTCATAGTAATGAATCAGGAAGATATACCCTGGTATTTCTTTTAACATATTAAGTTTTTTAACATATCAAGTATTTAAACTTATTTTTGGCTAATTTTTAATCCTGAGGGTGGCGATGTAAAGGGAAAGAAAATGTGTTTGTGTGTGTCTGTGTGCAAGTCTATTTAAAGTAGATTCAGCTGAAGAAGTGGAGTTCTTTAGGGCAAGAGCATGGGATTTAGACAGAAGGAGAAAGGAGAATTCAGAACTTTTGCCTGAATGTGTAAAAGGAGAGCAACATTGTTGTGTAACATAAAGCCAGAAAACATAAAGCATAATGAAAGCGTTCCCCAAAGCAGACTGGATTTATAAGAAATATGTCAAAA
This sequence comes from Tolypeutes matacus, assembly GCA_026826555.1. Taxonomy (NCBI): domain Eukaryota; kingdom Metazoa; phylum Chordata; class Mammalia; order Cingulata; family Chlamyphoridae; genus Tolypeutes; species Tolypeutes matacus. Next base: position 1,269,469 of record JAKSZT010053813.1, read on the forward strand.
TCCATGTCCTGGAGCTTAGCACAGCTTTGTTTTTGCCTTTCTGCCTACAGAACGTTCCATTTGTATGCAAAGAAGTAAAGTCAGTACTTGTGCATCAACTTCTGCAAAGAGCATGCTTCTGTCATCTAATCCTTCCTTATAGCATTGTGGGTGGGTTTTTAAGTATGTAGATAATGCTAATGAATTTCTATTCATTGCTCTAGCTATGCAAGTATACCCACTTTTCTTTCCCTCCCTCCCCTTCCCTTCCTTGTTCTCTTCCCTTCCCATTCTTCTCATTTTCAGTATGGAATCTTATGTGCAGTGTCAGTTGGGTTGTTAGGACTGATTTTGTAAATTAAGGATGCATAAATAATATCAGCCTTTTTGTTGAAGGACAATCCAGTAAAGGCTACAGTGGTTTCGAAGCCATGCCATTCATTGTATTCTCTATTATTTTATTGTTCTTATATACTTGAAGGAATTGGAAAAATTAAGCATAGCCTTTTATCCTTTATAAAATAGTCCCATATGGTATCTCATTTTTTGCTTACAACTATACTTGTGGATTGACTGGAGCTAATTTTATACTATTTTATTATTTTGTATATTACCAGTGAGGAGATTAAATTCAGATAAGTTATATAATTTATTCAAGGTCACATGATACATGAGTTGGAGAGCCATTATAGGAACCCACCCTTTTGAGTTCTAGTTCAATGCCTTTTCCTAACTACTGTTAGGATGAAATAGGGACATTCAGTCTTCATGCAGAAGGTTTGTACAAGCATCCATGGTCTTGATGGGTATTGAAAAACATTACATGAGGAGAAGAAATTGGACTGGACCTAAAGTTTTTAGAATGGATGGCGATTCTTAAATAAGAGCACCTACTTACACTTGGCATGGGAATGGTTACTTCTTTAAAATTTTTTTCTTTTCTTTTTTCTTTTTCATTTTCTTGGTTACTTTTTAATTTCCTGTCTTTGAGTAAGTTTGGGTTAAAAATTAAGGAAAGAAAATACAACTTAGAAATCATATTGCTTCAGCTAAGCAGTTTTAAGGCTTCTTGCTTTTTCTTGCAAGCAATGTACACTATCCAAATAGAATATGATGAATTATAGGTGGATAGGTGGCATGATTTTTTTATGACTCTGTTATTTTATGGTGGTTCTGGTGCCTGGAATCTGGATGAAAAATTGGAGACTCTAATATTACTGAAGTCCTCTTGTAAAAGAGGTGTGCTCAGCCTCTTTTACAATGTTTTGAGCCCGTGAAAAATTGGTGTGATATTTGTCCTTTCCAGCTTACATCTCTCTTAATTGTATAACTTAGAAGTTCAGGTGTATGTGAATGGATGTTTGTGTGTGGTAAAGAGACATTCGGATTCTTATTCAGACCAGAAGTGTTTTGATTTGGAGAAAGTCAAGCATGGAAAAAAGATTAGATGGCTGAAGTGATTTAAGGGTTTAACTAGCCAATTTGGATGGAAAAGACAGAAACTTTGCACATGAGCTAGCATCCGAGAGGCTGCCACCTACCCAGTTATTCCCAAAGCCTCTTGTGCTTCAACCCAAAATTTTAATCCTGGAAGAAGGCCATAGAGGACATCCTGCCTTGTCTTTTTCCTCTTTCTTCAGATAGGAAACTATCTGCTGGGACAGCTGGTCTCTCCCTCTGCGTTTGTACCAGAAGAGGTCTTCTGGGAGGGAGGGTCCTTTCAGAAATATAAAAGAGGTTCTCTTTTGCTGTGAAATTCCCCCTCATTCCAATCCTGAATAATCTCTCTTTTCCAAACTCTTCAGGAACTAAAGGCTAAACCTCACAATTTAAGACTCATAATCTGTCTTTAGTTGATCGGGAATTATTTTCTAAGTGTCAATTTTTTTCTCTCCAACTCAATCCAGTTTTCCCTTTGTTCTAACCTCTTTCCTAGGACACGGGGCAAGGGCTCAGGGTTCGTTAGTATACCATGTTTTTGAACTGATACATTTTCAAGAAAACTTTTCACCTTCCTATCCTCCCTCATCTGTCATATGTTTTCTAGTGTGCATTCTTTCAAGTCAAAATAATGACTTTTAGTGGTAAACATGTAATTTATCTATGATGAGTACCACAAAATGAATTCCATGTTAGACTTTCCTGTTTTATTATGTAGGTAAAGGCCAGAGATGTTTATAAAACTTCTAACTGAAAGTACAAAGTACCTAGACTTGAGTCCTTATCTCCTGCAATGCGATTTTGGGACTTGGCCTCTTCCTTCTGTTACTGGATTTGGTCTAGGTTCTTGACTTATGCTGCAGAAATGAATTTCTATAGCACGCCGGGTTAGTTAGGCCAGTGATTTATTAAGGTAGGGAGGGAAGAGAAATGGGAGAAAATAACAGATCACGGGTCCCCAGTAGAGAGTAAGGGGCAGAAGAGTGAAAAAGAGGCCTGATTTATAGACTATAATTTCCCATTATAGATTATAAATGCCCAGGTTTTATTTGCGTGTTGTTCCATGCAGGGGGCACACAGCAAGAGCAGGGTGCAGAAGCCAACAGAGAGTGGGACAGAGCATTATTCAACCTTTGCGCCTGCTTTTTAACCATTAATGATTCCACCCCTTTGCTAATGGCATGGGAGGAGTCCCAGCTGTTTGCTGTTTTGATTGATTACCCCACCCATCAATCCCCCGGGTGGGCCTAATGATAATGTCCCTGGAGAATATCCAGGGCTTTTCCTGGGAATCTCCTTCCGGATGGCAGAAATCTCACGAGGGTCTTCCAGCAGCCATCTTGGGAGTATCAATATCCACATGGACTTCTTGCCAGGTGCCAGATCCATCGATTGATTCCCTATTTTCCTAGCCAGCTTTACTTCTTCTCAAGTGCAGAACATAGCAGTAATTGGTGGAGAAAACTGGTCTGGCAATCTGATACCCAGGATTAGAGATAACTAACCTATAAGAAGATATCACAGTCATTCATTTCATTATGATTTTTTTTTTTTTTTTTTGAGGCCCTGGGGGCCAGGGTTGAACCTGGGACCTCATATGCATGAAGCCAACGCTCAACTACTGAGCCACATCGGTTCCCCTGAGTTGGTTTTTTCATTTGTTTTGCTTGTTGTTTGTTTTTGTTTTTTCTAGGCGGCACTGGGAACTGAACCCGGGACCTCTCATATGGGAAACAGGTGCTCAACTGCTTGAGCCACATCCACTCCCTCATTATGATATTAATGATACTTTCTCCCATTTTATACCACAGGACAAACTTAATAGGGCCATACTGGCTAACTGGTGAAACCAACCTTTAATCATTTAGAGCCTTCAAGTCTGTCAAGTGTCATATAAAATATCATTTTGATTTCTTTATTTTTATCTGATTTCATTCCAAATGAGATGCTCAATGGCTTACAGAAATACACACAGCATAACAAAATATGTGTGTGTGTGTGTGTGTAATTTGTAAATCCAGGGATAAAATTAATGCCCCAGATCCTGGAGGCTTTGTCAGCTGTAGGTTTATATAAAACTCCAATCTTTTTAGCAGCCAAGTCAAAGAGGGAAAAGTTATGTACAGAATCTAGCATCCCTAAGATGGAAACATCATCTGTCTCACAAGTGTGGCTTTGCTGCTATGGGATGGCATCAGGTTTCTTCTTTATTTGCCCTGAGTGAGAAGATAGGACTCATGTTCCTGCATTACCTCTTCTGTAAACAAAATAAAGAATGCTGTAAGGCAATTTCTTTCCTTATCTTACATATAAGATGAAATTTAGGATGTCCAGGGGAATGAGTGGCTTCCTTTGCTTTAGGCCAGAGGTTCTCAGTGCTTCTGGTGAGGTGTCACCTGTGCCTCCACCCCAGGCCAGTGGAGTCCCATCCTCTGGGGAGGGGCTCAGGCCTTGTTCCTCCTAAAAGTGCACTGGTGACCCGAGGGTGCAGCCAGTTTGAGAACCTCTGCTTTAGGCAGCCCTCTGTAAGCTTACGACACACTGGCAAGCCTAAGTCCTAAGAGGCAGGGAATGTGAATTTCTGCCCTTTGACAAATGTCTGGAGCACAGATGTTATATACTGTTCCTTAAGGGAGAAGCCCATGTGGCTGATAGAATCAAGTCCTGCTATTTTTTTTTTTTTTTTTTAGGAGTTAACTTATTTACAAATATTTGTGGTGTCTGTTGTATGCATACTCCCACATGTAATTTGTTTCATCGTCATTATTGCACTTTCCCACCTTCTATGGAAATTTTTTTGGGGGAGATAAAAGGACTTCCTATCAGAAGCCTTTGATATTTTCTATTTCCTGATAATTAGTCTGTAAATGCCCCTCTCTTTGGTACCTGCTGTATGTGTCCATATTTAGCAAGAGAGGTTCTAAACAGTCTTCAGCTCCATCCTCGTCGACACACTCTATCATAAACTATTTTTTCTTTGGAATTGCTTGGCTTCCCATGCAATTGAGAACTAAGATTGGTTCTGCCTTTGCTCAACTGGGCAAAGAAGATCTTCAGGTACCTCCCAACCCAACTCATTTCCAGTAGTGAAAGAGGAATGTGCTTGGCAATCAGAGACTTGCAATTGGATGAACACTGTCTACACAATTTAAAAAATGATTTTGAGGAGTGCCAGGTCCCTGCTACTAGAATATGTGTTGAAGCACACTAAAGCATGTTTGCTTTAGTTCCCTAGTGGGTGAAAGGATCTGTGGGGCTAACTCATGAGAACTCTAAAAAGAAAAAGTGTATATTTAACTAATATGGAGACTTTACTCCCCCTACCCAGGCAAGAGAGGAAATGCTGTTGCTTCTCTTTGAGTGAGAATAGAGAAAAATAAAACTTTTCACTCAAATATTTCAGGGAGAGCAGCAGCAAGGTATGAACTGGCTGTGGAATTGTATTTATGAAGAACTGGAAGGTAACATCAGTACCAAGTTCCTTTGGAAATTTGTACACCCAGCCCGGGGTAGGGGTGGGGGGAAGATGACACTGAAACAGAAAGCCCCATCAAATCTTTTGGGTTTGTAAAAAGTATCAAAATAAAGCATGGTGGGTTTCCTAGTCCCTCATCCCCCTTCAATTTCAGCTCAGCATGATGTTGGTCTGTTGAGTTTTCCAAGTGCCGAAATCTGCAGACAATATTTTGGGTAGGACCCTAGAATGTTCTAGTTGGAAAAATACTTTACTTTGCCAACCTTGCCCATTTATAGCAGTTGGGGATCACACATCTCATTCTGAGGAGCTTCCCAGGCCCCTTAGTAGTGTGCCAACTTTAAATCAAATTTTGACTTCCTCTGAGAGTGGCTGTTTTGAGAGCAATATTTATGCTCCCGGTATGGTGAGTTTGCATGAGAGAAAGCACTTCATTTCTGGCATAGGCCATATATGTCTGACTCCTGTTATGTGGTTTATGTTTTGAGGCTGAAAGACTTTTTTCAGTAAAATGCAGTTATTTTAAATTTAGACATCAGACCCCACTTCCAGGACTTATGGAATGTGTTCCTCAAGCGTCTCGCAGACGGGGCTTGACAAAAATCATGGCAAAGTATCACTTTCTCTGAGTCAACATTATGCTAACTTTGACATTAATCATACTCTCTATACAAATGTGCAACAAACAGAACCCTAGCGGGTGAGGCAGGCAGCGCAGACCGTCAATGCAGAGCTGGGGCTGCACTGCCAGCCCGGAGTCCTGCCCTGAGATCGCTAGAGGTCCAGTGCCTGGACTCTGGAATTATATGAATTTGAAACCAAATCCTGCTCCTCCCCTTACCAGCCTCAGGAGTTTTGGTGAGCTACTTCAAGCCTCCAAACCTCAGTTTCTTCACTTGTGAGAATGGCGGTGAGAATACAGTCCATCGCAGAGCTGTTGGGAGGTTTAAATGGCCACATGTTCACTCTGGCTCAGAGTGAATGCAGGAAAGGGTTTAGCTGTTATTATTTTTCCTCCTACATGCCCTTGTACTCTATGCCTGGGGGTGGGGAGTCAGCCCTACTCCTTCCTAAGCCCTCCTTGATGAGATCCAAGTAATCCTTCGTGGGGCCATTCTGACTTCAGGGTGACTTAGAGAGGCAAGTGCCAAAAGAGGCCTCAGATGTCTGACTTAAAAAGCATTTAGGACAAGTAGATTGGAAGAATATTCTATCTCTAGATAACTCAAGATCTGCAAGTGTGCATACACACTCACACACTCACACATATACATGCAAGTGTACAGAGTTATATTTCTGCTTGCACATATAGTGACATGCAAAATGTGTAACACATGTGCCTGATAGCTCAGATCCCATTCCCTTTCTGAATGAGCCTCAACCCATTCTTTCTGTTTCAAAATCATACCGGTAGTATTTGTATTTGCCCCTGGTGCTCTTAAGACTGGGAAAGCTGGAATTCCCATCCCTTGGACTTAGGCCAGCCGGAATCTTCATGCTTGCTCCAGGGGCCATCCAAGAATAGCTCCATATACTAAGAGAGAGAGAGAGAGAGAGAGAGAGAGCATGGGCGGAAATTCAGCAAGTCTTTATTCCCAGGCGAGTGAGGATTTAATGGGGAGATGCTATTATCTTCTGTCTGCAGACGCTGAAATGAATGGCAAGTAGTGGTGTAAATGGCCTTTATTTCTTTACAGAAATCTCCGTGGCCTAGTTAAGAGACCACTGAGTTTCATTTGTGCCAAATGTATTCCTCTGTACTTTAGACCATACTAGAGACCTTAAAATCGATGTTGGGACATAACGCTGCTAGATTCATTTGGTTTTTAAATTCCTACCATTCACAGAAGCATTTCATTTCCTAGGTTTGCTGTTCCTCTTAAATGAGATAGTCAGTGTTGAGTCTGTGGCACAGGATCTGGCACACGGTAGATCCTCAAAAGTGTTGGCTAGCATTGTTATTATTATTATTACTATTGTTGTTATCATCATCATCATCATCAATTGTAAATATGTGTGTATGTGTGTGTGTGTTGTTTTATATCCTGGAAATGTGATGCAATAAAGGGTTGGGCTGATATTCATTTAGAATGCATCTGGACAGCCAAATTGGTTATAAAACATTAAAATATGTCCATATGTGTTAACAACCACCCTTCTGAGCTTGCCAACTCCCCAGCCCCAGTTCTCTAACACCCCAGCTCCCAACTTCTTCCCCAGGACCTATAATTTCCTTATCCTCTGTCAACTAAAGGGTTGCATTTGCCTCACCAGGAGGCCCCCAGATTGCTCCGTGATAAAACTAACATTAGTTCCAATTCATTGGTGTCCATGTCAGACTGGTGGTTAAATATATTGAATATTACTCCTGGCAAAACTATTAAAATACAAAAATAGTAAAATTTGAATAACACTTCTCTAAAGATTGTGAAAATGTCAAAATAGTATAAGTTCCGGAATTGTAAAATTCAGCTATTTTTAAGAAACCATTGGGCCAATTAAAATAAAATTCTAATAGTGTTCACTGACTTTTTTTTCTGATGTGAAAATCTAAGAATTAACAGTAGAGCATAATTTTTAAAGACATGATGTGTGAAATCTATTTTCTTGGAGATAAAAAGTAAGTTTACTCAAGGATCTAATGAGCCCATTTAAAATTTTTTCAAAAATGAGATTTCATTGCAGTAGAATAGTCTATTTGGAATTGCTTCTCAAATCTGACTAAAAGTGTAAATGCTTTTTACAGAGTAATGAAAGAGATAATTAAACCAAGATTAGTTGAAAACATGATTATTAAGTACAATGTTTTTTCTTAAATGCTTGTCTTTGTAGACACCATTTACCATCTCAGTCAACAAGATATCTTGTGTATGCTCAGCCCTGGACTAGGACTTGAGAAAAAAAAAAAAAAAAAAAAAAAACGGACCATTACAATCAGCTTAATTATAAATTCTGCACAGATTAAGCATTGGCTCACCAATCTCAACTACCCTTCTATTTCCTGGTAACCTACCTTCCTGATTCTACTTCTGTGAGACTCTCAGTATCCTTAGTTCATATCAGTGAGATCATGCAATACTTGTCCATTTGTGTAGGGGAAACTAGGTGTGTGTGTGGGGGGGGGGGTTATATGGGAATTCCCTATACTTTTGGTGTAATTTTTTTGTAAATCTAAAACTTTTCTAAAATACAGTTTATTATTACATAAATAAAGAAAAAAGAAAATAAGACAGCACTGTCCCTAGCCTGACAAGCTTGAATCTTGTCAAAATAATCTCAAAGGAGAACAGTGTTTCTAGGTCTTCACTGCCCCCCTCCAACCAAATTGACATTGTGCTTGGCTTTCAGAAACCAGGACAGAAGTAAGAACTGATGGAGATAACAGATGAATGAACCCCATAGCTTTTCTGACATTGGTTTCTCCCCAAAGCAGAGAAAGGTGGTCTGACCATGGCCAAGTCCGTTATTTGGGCCTCAGTTTTCTCATCACTAAAGTGAGGGAGTTGGACTGTTCTAGGGTCCCTTCCAGGTAATCTATGAAATGTGTTCCCAAGGCTAAAGGGTGTTTTACAGAGAATAATAAAAAGCAGTACTGTAATTTCTTGATACCAGGACACTTCCCCCCACCCCCATTTTGACATTTTTGAAATTATAAAACATCTTATAATTGAGGAATAAATTGTGCCATAGTTGTCATTTCCAGCAAACCTGTAAACTTGGCCATGAGTAGTGTCTATTCACACCCTTGACACCCCAGTTGAATTTATTTGCGTTCATAATATTACAAAGGATTGACTTCTTTGCTTAAATTTGGGCTGTAATTTTTCATTTAAAATTCTTCAGAAAGATCATACGTTGAGAAGCATCCCTTAAATAAAAAAAATGGGTCTTCTGACATTACTCAAAGGGAGTAAAAATTGCCCAGATTTTCAGATTAGATAAAAATATTTTCAAGTCAGTTAAGTTCAGACCAATTCATAGAGCTTGCTGCATTTAGCAAGGGAGACAGACCATGTGCAAGGGAAGTGAACACGGTAGTTACAAACTGAGTTAAGTGTTAGGAAGAAAAGGAAGAGGGTGCTGTGAAAGAGACTAAGGGTGGCAGATGAATCTACCTTAGGTCAAATGAGGCTCTCTGAAAAAGAGAACAAGAGCCAGCCAGGAAAGAATGGGCAGAGGCAAGGAGAAAGTCAGTCATTTGGGCAGAGAGAAGAGGAACTGCCAAGAGCATGAGGCAGGAAAGCACTGGCCTCTTCAGGGAACTGAAGGAGAGCAGAAAGGAGTGAGAGTGAGGGTGGGGAGATTAGACTTCATTCTAAGGGCGGTGGAGAACCATTGAAGCTTCCTGAGCAGAAGAAGGGCTCGTTTTGGTTTGCTTGTTTGAAAGATCACTCCAAGGTCAGAGTGAAAAGTGGGGGTTGAAATGGGAGGCTGTGGAGATGAATCACGTAGCCAGGACTAGCAGCAAAGATAAAATGCTCCCATTCAAAGTCGACTTTGGAAGAAAACTCAACAAGACTTGAGTTTGATACAGAAGGTGGTAGTGAAGGAGGAGGAGGACTGAAGGAAAGTCCTTGACTTCAAATTTGAGCAAATGGCTGTTGGGGGGTACCCCTTGCTTGAAATGAGGGGACTGGGGGGTAGAACAAGATGGAGAAAAGAACCAGAGTTCACTTTTAGACACGATGCGTTTGAGTTGGTAGAAAATATGCCAAAATAGTGCTGTCTTGTGAGCCAAATTCTGATAAATTTTTAAATTGAGTACAGAGAAGGCCTAGCCCAAATTTTCACTGGGTTGTGACTAATTTATTTCATGTTCATTTTATGCCATTATACAACTTGATAAAATTTTATAATTGTTATTTAATTAATTGATGGCACAGCTTGCCACGAGTGGTGCCACCACTCCCACATAGGAACTTCTAGATCTATCAATATAAGTAACTACTCTTTGTCCCTAGCACAGCAATTACACTAAGTACAGGGACACCTAGAAAGTACCGTGCACTAATCATGAATAGCACGTTTCCCTGTTCTGTGATATGGCTCCCAAATACAGTTTTTGAAGAATTTATCCCCAAAGATCTTGCTTTAGTAAAACCCTTTTAGTATAATTATTTTTAAACCTACTCTTCCATGTTTTCTTTTTAAACCTCTCAAATAGAAAAACCACTTACCAAGTCATAAACTGAAATTTCAGTATTGAACTGCAACTCTAAATAATATACCAAGATCACTGTTTGTCCCAGAGTTGCAGTGAAAGGCTATTTTCAGTTAATGTTAATGATTTTTACATTTATTTGTACCACATAATTGTGAAAGAAGACCCCAAATGGAACTGAAACTCCACTGAGCTATCATTCATCCATCAACCAATTACATACGACAGATGTTTAAATTAAATTTTCTCCAGTAAAAGAAAGATACAAACAATGGTTTCTGAAGAAAACCATAAAATTAAAACAGGAAGCTAAAGGTTATTTCAGATGATATTTGGTCAAGGAAAAGGTAGAAGCATCATGCATCATGCTTCTACAGTCATTATCTTGAAAATTAAATTTTGAAAGATTATGTTTCTTGTTTCATTGTCCATTGATTCCTTTTTTTCTCCCATCCATTGAGTCTTTTTTAAAATTTATTTAATTTTTATTGTGGGTAAAAATCAAAATTTTCATAATACATACCAATATTTGTAAAATGATATATAAATATATATGCATATATGTGTATTTGCTTACAAAAATGTGATTTATATATATACAAATATATTTTAAGAGGTGCTTAGATTACCTAAAATATTACACAGAACCCACCGGAATTCCCATGTTGCCCACCTCCCACACCTCCCACCACATCCCGCACAAACATCTCCCACAAGTGTGGCCCACCACCCTCAATGGACTTACACATCCTGGGACCTTGCCACCAACCCTAGACCACAGTTCATATCGTAGACCACACTCTCTCCCACACAGTTCTGAGTGGTCTGTGCTGATTTAAAATGGCCTACATCCATTGCCACAACGGTACTCAGGACAACTTCCAAATCCCAAAGAAGCCCCTGTATTTCAACTACTTGTCCCCTCCCTGCCCCAAAAGTGTCAAGTGGCCACTGGCTCCACCTCATTGTTATAATTTCTTCCATTGCTAGAATCACCATATGTGTACAACAGAATACCATCAAGTCCACTCTAGTCCATAGAGGGGACCAGTCCTGAGGGGACTGGGATGGTGATGTCCACTCCACCTCCAAGTGAGAGAGGGCTTATATCCCATGGGTATGGCGGGTGGAATGATCCTGCCTGCAGATGCAGACCCTCTCCATTCCCTGGGTTGGCTGTTGCCCATCGTTGTCCCCTCGCCAGGTGACTTGGATGAGTCCATTGAGCTGTAGGGTAGGAGTTGCAGCTCCACCAAGATTCCACGCACACCTGGCATATAGGTAGGCCAGAGACTCCAGTCTCTGGAAGTATACCTAAAAACTCCAACATCATATATGGGTTTGAATAGACGGGACTGATGAACTATGTGCAGGGAGGACTTATTTGAGTCCAATTCTGTCACTCTCAGGAGCACAGATTCCAAAATAGAGCACACTGATAAGGCGTCAGTCTCTGGGGCTATCCCCCCTTATATAGGAGCTGGATGTCTCCAGAGCTCTCAGGAGCCCCTCTGTGTGGTGTGATAGGCACTTTGACGTTCTATGAGCTCCTACTAAGGTGTGCATAAGAGTTGCCTCTGGGATGACCTCCCGACTCTCTTTGAAGTCTCTTAGCCACTTGAACTCATTTGTCTTTACCTTTTCCCCCTTTTATTCAAGGTCTTTTTCCAGTTGTGTTGCTAGTTGGCACTTGGTATTAACCCCTCGTTGCCAGGGAGGCTCATCCCCGGGAGTCATGTCCCACGTTGGGGGGAAGGTAATGCATTCATATGCTGAGTTTGGCTTAGAGAGAGGCCACATTTGAGCAACAAGGAGGCTCTCAGGTGGCAACCCTTAGGCAACCCACAACAGCAAGCTAAATCTCAGGTACAAGAGCAAAGACTCACAAGGGTAGTCATCAATAAAAAGAACTCATCAGTGGGTCATCCTCTTTTGACAGGCACTGTCCCTGCACTCAGAGGATTATTGCTGCTCCCTTGGAGACTGTGGCAGAGCTCTCCAGGCTAGGAATTCAGATTCCCTCATTTATTGTGTGATTGTCCACCCATC